>CAAKHF010008198.1:0-10000 GCA_901007745.1 Hippocampus kuda
ATTAGTCTCGCAATGGAGAAATTCCCAATTCACAGCAGCAAAGTTATAAAAGGAAGAAGAACAACAACAAAATATAGGAGCTGCTGGAAAGGCAGCCACTCACGCGGCGCCATTCTGAAGTCAAAATAACAAAAATAACACAACACAACACATAGGACACAGACAGTCGTGCAATCTTCACCACTTTCCTGCATACACTTTGTTGTCTGAAGCAGTTATAGATGAAAGAGGAGAGGATCAAAGTGTCCTTTCACCAGTGGATCAGAGACGTCATGCTGAAAATGTGCACACGTCTGCTACAAGCTAAGTTTTGAAAGCAAACACGAAGCTGTAGCGTCCATTGACGAAAAAGAGATTGGCTCACATCTCCTGTCCCATGTAAATCCACTTCAGTTCCAAGCCGCGACTCCCAGTTCCACATCCGCATCACGCTCCTTTCTTCTCATCGTCGGCTCCTCAAGCCTTACATCCATCCAGCCGCAGACCGTTCAACAGCACCGATCTCTCCGCTGAACAAAGCGGGGCTGTGAAAAATGCTGCCCATTACAGGCGCAAGACACAAGCGCCCCGGGACATATAAATGTTAAAAAAAAATGTTGAAATGTCATTTCAAACATCGCCTGTTTGGTTCGTACATATTTATGATTGCACACTTCTCTTTCCATGGTTTCTATAGCAAAAATATGAAGCTGACCGGCTTTCCTGAATAGATTGTGTTTCACTATAGCTACATGAATGGACAAAGTTGCGTGCTGGCATCTTCTGTATTTGGGGGTGGGGGAAGAAACAACTAAATCACACAATTCCTAAAAGAGTATAAAAGATTAATTTATGAGGCGTTGTCTTTATTCTGAGTCATACGACCCGCAGGCGAGCCCCTTGGCAAGCTCCTCAAATGATGAGGAGTTGAAACCTGGCACACTTTATTTAGCACTTTGACCGTTTAAACTGTTCTTGTGTCTCCTTGGCTGCTTTTAAAAGCATTTAGGTAGAAAGTTTGCTTCTTTTTCCGAAGATAGCAGCGCATGAAGAGTGAGTGGGCTCTTGTGGTAACTAGAGATCAAGGCACAACCTTCAGTGACTCAATGCTGGCAGGATTCCACAGCCGGAGCCTCGTTCATCTCAAAGTGTCCATCTGGGACGGAGCAGGGGACAGGAAGGATGGAAAGAGGATAAATTGTTGAGGTGTTCAGGGTGGAGTGTTTAGAATGACTTTGCGCGGAGAGGCTAGAGAGTGTGGAAACGAAGCACACCGAGCGCACAGAGTGATGCAGAGAAGTGATGGAGGGAAGCGAAGGATGCACAGCGACTCCACTAATCATGCACAAATATTTCGTGACAGGCGAGGGCGAGGTTACACATGAGACGCACGGCAATTTAGGGGCAAATTATTTTAGAAAAAAAATCCCATGTCATAAAAGGCAACTTTTACCTTTTCTAGTTACGAACGTGTCTTAATAGGAAATTTTCAAGTTACACAACGCCTCAACGGGAAAATATTGCCACTTTTTTACGGAAGAAATTTCAACATACGAAAGGTACATATACAGTATGGGCTGCTCCTTACAGCTCTGAGTTTCCTGAACGCAACAAACTTATAGTTGCTCTGCCATTTGCTATTACTGAGCATCATCCTGGCATCTCATTGGCTAAGAGGGACCTCTACCCTATGTGTGTAGATAGATAAATAGATCAATATGTGTCTTTGCAGCGTCCTTCTCATTCGCTCGGCGGCCCATTAGGCGTTTTGATAGTTTTTTACGTAAATGTGAGTCACCCAGAAAAAGTGTTCACCAGTCGGGCGATCACTCACTATGCTGTGATGTTTGCCTTGGACATTTACGAAAGATTGATAAAAGCCAACAAAAGCAAACGTCCTTGCATCAATTCTTTACAAAACGCCAGGCAAAAACCACTTCTGAGAAAAAAAAAAAAACATGAACTAAAGAGGGCATAAAACGATGAGGATGCAGTTACAGGTTAAATGGCCATAATTTTTATTCTTTATTCTTTGTTTCTTTTACATTCTGCACAACTCTCATTTGTTGTCCAATAATATAGTTGTAACACGTATTTGTTGTATAGTTTGATGCATTTTTATGCTTTAGAAACATTTATGTCTGAATTTTGGTGGGGGCTTGGAACAGATTAGAGAATTTACATGGAAAATGCATCTCTACTTACAAAGTTTTCTAGTTACGAATTTTTTTCCAGAACCAATTAATTTCGTAAGTAGAGTTATAATAATATAATAATAATACATTTTATTTATAAGCGCCTTTCAAGACACCCAAGGACACTTTACAATAACAAAAAACACAAAACAATCCTAAAACCACTGTAGTTTTAGGAAATGTGAGGCCTTGTTGACCAAACAATGGCTTGACTGATTACTATCACATTTGCTGTGTGATGCTAGTTGGATTTCAAATTGTAGGAAGATATAGGATTCATTAATTTTATAGTGGGGGTGTTCCAAAATCTAGACTATGTGAAATTTAGTTTGTGTAATACATGGTGGGTATATGTTGACACTACCTGGCACTACATGATATATTGTATTTTAAGAACCATGTTTTCTAACTTTGGTCCTATGTTGAAAACCATGGGTCAGTCAAATCTGTAAGGACATGTGCAATGCGCACAAGCAACATGTTTTTTACATTTTCTTAAGTCAAAACATTTGCTGCTTTCAGAATTTACGGCATGTTTTGCAATCAGATGGACGTTTGGCAGCCTCAAAGCGAGGTAATTGTTCCCCCGGGAGACGTTCAAGCATACCAAAGACCTTCAAATTATAGGCTGAGAGATACAAGAAACAGACGATTTTTATTCCCCCGCCCCCCATCTATGAATGATTGAATGATGTTTTTTGCTCGCAGTTATCAATGCACAGTTGCACACGCTTGTGAGTGTGTGTGTGTGCATATGCGTGTGTGCGTGTGTGATTAAAACACCTCCTCACTTTTGTTCTCTCATCACCACCTTTGACAAGCTCACAAATGTAACACGCAAACAATACATTACCAAAATGCGCTGCTTCCTGACAAGAATCCAACCGCACTGGCTCCAATTAACTTCACAGGCACTTTTCACTTGATGAAGCGGTCAAAGACAGCAGCGACAACACAGTTTCTGAAAAATAATTAGCCTCTTCTTACTCCCCCCTCCATTGAGACGGCAACAATATAAACTCCCACATGTTGACACCCCAGTTTACGGTTTCGTGATTTGAATTATTAATTGCCAGTTATGTTCTCATGGCTGGAAGGAGGATGTGGACTTCCAGACTGTTATCCGACTGCCTCGCTTTCCCCTCATCAGGGGACGGGACTGAAAGTGATATCTACTAATGATTGCCCTCGCAGTCTTTCAGTAAATGAGCGAAAGTGATCCGGCACTCTAATGACCAATGTGAATAATTGCCATCTAAGTAAAGGCTTAAGAAAAAAAAAATCTCCTGCAGTGTCTCTTGCTATCTTTGCTCTATTCCTCTTTTCGAACTGGGCTCACTGTCGTTGTATGGCAGTGACGGTCAATAATTTGTTCTACTGAAGTGCGAAGATGCGAGATGAGAAAATAGTTTTATCTTTCAAAAATCGCCGTTTGTAATATGACGGAGGTGGGGGGAGGCATATTCTTTGACGGTGATAAATGAGTAAGAAACGGAGAAAAATAAAGTCGCAAATGAGTATAGTCATCCTTGTTGTTGTTGTAACCCGTTCGTGTGTGATATGCTTGATAGCTCGCCAAAAAAAAAAAAAAAAAAAAAGATATTTGGCAGAAGTTGTGTGTGGAAGGTTTTATGACAAGGCTTGGTGAAATCCCTCGTCAGCTACATGAACCACTACGCTATCAGGTTGTAAGTTCCCTCGAGGAAATATTGTCCTCTGTCATCGTCAGTAGTTTTGTGGCAGCAGGCTTTTCTCAGATTCCCCCCCCCCCCCATCTGTGTCGACATCCATTACTTCTGTTGGATGCGTACATGTATTTTTTTCCTCACCGCAGATCAGAGAGAAGCTCAGAGTGACATCCATTCGGGCTACAACATTTAGCCGGATGAAAGCGCCGCAGAGTTCCACCGAGATTAAAGAAAAGGCACCAGAGAAGAAGAATCTTGATTTTTTTTTTAATCTTTTTGTTTGTTCTTAATGGCCTTCTGCCTTCCTGCATGTGACGTCCTTTCCCACTTGAGTTATTAAAACCCCAAATTTTCCAACAAGAGGCAATAAATCAAACTAAATATCCTGAGGAAGAGATGGGAATGACGGGGATGCAAGAAGTAAATAAATGACAAATAGGGAATGAGAACATCGAGGACGGGGACTTGATGGTTACGTGGCTTGAGGAAAAGAGGCATACCGGCAATAAGACGGCAGTTTTTCAGAGTAGAGAACCAACAGGAAGCTCATCAGACTGCTGTGCTGACTGACAGACAAGAAGCCAATTTAGGTTCAACAAGCTGTCCCAGCATCCGAATCAGTCAGTGGGTCACTTGATGAGTTTGGAATGACTGGAAGGATCAATGTTGATAGCAGTACATGAAAATCTGGTCCAGTGGTTGTGTCTTCCGGTGGTCCAGTAGTTAGCGCTTCGACCTCACAGTTCAGCGGTCGTGGGTTCGATCCCGGCTCCGGCCTCCCTGTGTGGAGTTTGCATGTTCTCCCCGGGCCTGCGTGGGTTTTCTCCGGGTACTCCGGTTTCTGATTGAACACTCTAAATTGTCCCAAGGTGTGAACGTGAGCGTGGATGATTGTTCGTCTCTGTGTGCCGAGCGATTGGCTGGCAACCGGTTCAGGGTGTCACCCCGCCTACTGCCTGAAGACGGCTGGGATAGGCTCCAGCATCCCCCGCGACTCTTGTGAGGATAAAACGGATCGGAAAATAAGATAAGAAAACCTTTATTTGTCTCACGATGGAGAAATTCCCAATTTACAGCAGTAAAACTATGAAAGGGAGAAAGTAGAAGAAAAAAGTATATAAATAAATACAAATATAAATATAAGCATATTAAAAATGGGTGAGTTGGGGTGAGTCCAGGTTTTCAGGAACATCTATTCAATAGCCTGACAGCAGTCGGCAGGAATGAGCGGCGTTACCTCCCCTCCTTGCAGCGCGGGTGTATCGGTCTCTGGCTGAAGGAGCTGCCCAGTGCTGTCAGGGTGGCCTGGAGGGGGTGGGAGGTGCTGTCCATCATAGCTGTTAGCTTAGCTAGCATCTTTAGAGTGTTCCATTAACCTGCCATGCATGTTTTTGGAATGTGGGCGGAACCTGGAGTGCCCGGAGAAAACCATACGCAGGCACGGGAACAACATGCAAACTCCACACAAGGAGGCTGGAGCCGGAACCGAACCCTGCACCTTTGTGAGATATCTATCGATCGATCGATCGATCGATCTGGCAATGTAAGAGAATTTCAGAGTGCATTTTGTCAGAGCTGGAGAGTTGACAGGAATTTCGCCTTGCTAATCAGTTATATTTATAGTCGTACTCTCTGTTCCTTGAAATGTCATTGAAGGCATTCATGTAAAGCCCGTTTAGTTGGCTGAGATGTAAAGAAACTTGGCTGTGGCCTTCATCACTTGACCACATGACACAAAAAATGAAGCCGCGCGCCTTCGGGAGTCCCGAGCAGAGACGATGGAAGCAGGCTGGCCGGCCTCCAACTAGGGAGCAAATGTGCATTGTTTATCCGGCAATCCAATCATTCTGTTGCGAAGCCGTCGTCGGATCTGCTGATTTAATCCCCAGAACTAAACAAGAAACATTAGCGGCTGACAGATGAGACGGTCGATAAAACAGTCACTGCATAGAGGGCCGATCAATACAAATCTGGAGGAAAAAAAAAGATTTGTCCATTAACAAGTTGAAACAAAAACGGAGTGTGATGCATTCTAACAACATTCAATAATTATTTTGTAAGAAAAAGAAAAAAAAGTACAGCATATTGTATAGATATATATTTTTTGTTTTGGCCTCCTTTTTACTTGTCAATCTTCATTTATGTCACAGATTTCCGGTTGTGGAGAGTTGCAGTGAGGTCCCGAAGTAGGTTAAAGTTCAGCGTTAATTTAAGAGCGGTTTGTAAAATTGTGGTATTGGCCATGTAGGAATTACAGCCATTTCATGAAGAGTACATAGTGCAAAGTTCACTGTGTTGGAAAAATGATGTGGTATGCTTTGGATCCTTTGAAAGTTGGACTGTGCATATAATATGGTGCACTATGAATCATTTTGAAAGTGATACTTTTCATATTATGTGGAATACTTTGGCTCCTTTGAAGGCGGTTCTGTGCATAAAATGACGCCAATCGCGAAATGCAAAATACTATATTTGGAGGAAACCTCTTAAACTAAAGCTGTAAAGTCAACACTTCGAGCATCTTGATTTTTTTTTTCTTGCAAAACCATTGCGTTGGTACTATAAAAGGCAAAAATCTTTAGACCTTGAAAGGCCACGACATACCAAAAAGGCTGCTATAAAAAATAAATCAACAAAACCAATGATGGCCAAGTACTTTTGCACAGGAAGCTACTGTTACCATGTTTTGATGGAAATGTCTTGGTTGAGTTTAGCGAGAGGTGGGAACTCCCTGAACATTAATCAATAGTCTTACATTTATGAATGAACTTAATTCATATCCTTGCTGAAAGTGCTCTACACACACACACACACACACACACACACACACACACACACACACACACACACACACACACACACACACACACACACACACTGAGACACACACACACTGAGACACACAATCGGATGACACACAGACGACATTAGCAATTCTGCCGCTAATTGCATCACGTACTACATTTCCTGGAGGATTAGTAGAGCCTGAGTGACTCGTGTGTGTGTGTGTGTGTGTGTGTGTGTGTGTGTGTGTGTGTGTGTGTGTGTGTTTGTCTGCATTCTGTGTGCTCAGTGGAACAGGGAACCTGACAATCAATTATTCATATTGTGTGCTACTCAATCAGATACTTGGGAATCCATCTCACCCCCCCACCTCGCCCCTCCCCCCCCCTCTCACCTGCAGGGATTACAGGACGATGGGAGGCAGCACAGCGGCACGACTGCACATCAACATGCGGCCGTTACGGTGGCAACCGGGAATCCTTCATCGGGATCAAGAGAGCACAGGGTGGTGCTCCCGTCCCTGCTTCCACTGGTGGAAAGGGTAGGAGCAGTGTAATGACTTTCAGTAGTATGCATTCAAAGCTAAATATGCAGACTCCAGCGTTTCCTCAACAAGTGTTACTTGTCTTTTAAAGTACAAAAAAAAAAAAATCATCAAAGAAGCAGCTTGATGCTGGGAGAAATATTTGCTTTCCTGCCAAGAGTTGTATGAGATTGATGCCAGAGGGGAATATGGTAAACATTAGTCAAGCTCCCATCCAGACGGGACATTATCTTCCTGCCAGAGCCTCTGAAGTCCACATACTAATGTTAGACTTTATTTATTTAATGTGCCTGGCAAGTTGTTTTTTAAAAAAATATACCCCCAGTGGAAGGTCTGTCTGGCATTAAAAAAAAAAAAGATAAAAAAACATTCAAGGATGGCACAAAACGGCTGAACAGCAAACCAACTCATTTTTTTCCACAAAAAAAAAAAATCCTCAAATGTTAATATTATGGAAACGGTTTATATATTCCAGCGTATCATTTCAAATCTGATAAAAAATTACTCGAGTTGTGGCTTACGGCAGTAAAAGAGCTCATGTTAGTGCAACTGAGCCATGTTTGCCATCTAATGGTGGTACTACGACATTTAAACTACAGCCAACCTCTGACATACTCGCGGTTTGGCAGCGACAGATTCGCATATTCGCAGATTTTATTTTCAGTATTTGTTCTTATTTTGGCTATTTATTTTCATATTTTAATTTCTACGCAGTTTTTCATGAAAAATGTCTTATTGATATTAATATTTTTGGGGAAAAATGGTTTGGGTTTGGAAAAGAAAAAAGACATATAAATACTCTTTCTTAAATGAATCAAGGGGCCAATCAGAGTGTTTTCAGGGGCTACATGTGACTTGCGAGCCGCCAGTTGCCCATCCCTGATATAAGGCAAGGAAGAATATTTGGTTAGTAAACTAAACAAAATATTGACCGCCGATGCTTCGCTGTAAGGAGGTCCAAGCTTGTTAATATCTCCCAACCAATCAGACAAGAAATACGACAATTTAAAAGATCTAATCAAATATGATGTGAAGAAATGTTTTTGGAATATTGTTGTTATAAATACTGTATAAGTGATTGACAGCCAACCTGAACTTTTTACTCCTATACAAATGGACAAAATGGTAAAAATGTTACATAACACACTGCAATATAAATGGTGGCACCAAGTTCACCCTGCAACAGATTCATTCACTTTCCATTATTTCCAATGGGATTTTTTTTTTCCTCTCAATTTAACCAAAGTGGAGCTCAAACCGGTCTCTTGGAATTGGTCCCGTTCATCCTCTGACACTCAGCTGTATTTATTTGTCTAAAGTTCTAATCGCCTTTATACAACAACAACCTTAGTAAGTGGCTGCGATACATTTTCATCAAATTAGTCCATGACTTTTACCATAACTGCAGTGAAAGGGAAAACAAAAACACTGTTGCAATATTTCTAGTAGGTCTTCATTCAGCATTCGAGAAAGGGGACAGTGGAGGTGGGGGCGTGGTGGGAGCCCTGCAGCAAAGTCATTCTCTCAGTCAGTAGCACTGAAGTATAAATCTTAGATTTGTCAAAGTGACTTTTTCATCTCGGTCCAAGCTCGGTTATTATTTTTTTCTGTCTTACATGGAGCATCCACCAACACCCCCCCCCTTTTTTTTTTTTTTGAGTGTATAATTTGAGTGTGGCCTGGTGGTCGAGTGGTTAGTGCGTTAGCTTCACAATGCAGAGGTGCAGGGTTCGATTTCGGCTCCGGCCTTCCTGTGGGAAGTTTGCATGTTCTACCCGTGCCTGCGTGGGTTTTCTACGGGTACTCCGGTTTCCTCCCACATTTTAAAAACATGCATAGGAGATTAATGGAACACTCTAAATTGTCCTTAGGTGTGAGCGTGGAGAGTTGATCATCTCTGTGTGCCCTGAGATTGGCTGGAAACCAGTTCAGGGTGTCCTTTGCCGACTGCCCGAAGCACACCCCGCGACCCTTGTGAGGAGAAAGTGGATCGGAGGATGGATGGATGGATGGATGAATAATTTGAGGCGCTAGCTTGCTTCCATTACAACACATTGTACCTCGGAGGAATATGGCCCATACATGTGTTGCATATTAGAGTCTTGCAGCTGGCTCGCATTTAACACACCTCAGTATCGTCAAGTTATCCTTCCTAGATTGAGCCAATTCTCTGCCCTGTGCATGTGACAGAACAATTTCCCCCTCGTTATTGCATTTAATGCAGAGTAAAAGCGGCGTAAAAAGGCTACAATAAATCTGCTCAGTGGAGATGGTGCAAGCATGAACGAGGAATCCATTACGTTTTGGTACTGATGCGTTTTACAGCAGAAAAAAAAAAGTCATTTTATGACTTTGGCCTTGGCAGAAGTATACCCTTCTAAAATGTAATGAGGCCTGGGCCTAAATCATTTTATTTATTTGTAGAATACATTTTCTATCTGTGAGCCAATCACCTTTTTGCCATCAGACTACTGTATTACTTTCCTGGTGGGGTCACTTGTCATTTGCCTGCCACATCATGTAGCTTAGCTCCGCCCCTCACCTATCAGAGAGAAGTTCAGTTTGGGGGTTTTAACATTTTATTTCTTCTTGTTCATTAATTTCAAGGAGGGGGAAAAATACATTCGATTTTTGTGATTTATTTGTCTTTTTGAATATTTTTTTTATTCTTCTACAAAATATTATTCTCTCTTATGTAATAAGCACAGTGTGAGATTTTATTGAATTTTACTGCATTTCTATTTCTTTAAAATCTTTGAATTTATACATTTTTATCATGATCTTTTGAGAGGTTTTTCATTTATTTATTT
>CAAKHF010008199.1:0-15017 GCA_901007745.1 Hippocampus kuda
GCCGAAAGTCAGGTTGAGTCGACAGGATGGATATTCGACAGTTTTTAGAAAGGTAAATGAAGTATTCAATTCAACCATGCTGGTAAAACTAGTGACTATAGCCCGCTAAAATATCTCCAGTAACAGCAGAAACTGCACTGAAACAAGTGTTCCCTTTTGGATAAATTAAGATGGTGCGTAATAAAAATTACGCACCATATTATTATTAAATACATAAATAATCATTACACCAACTCTTTGAGGCAACACCTATTGAGATTTTGGCCGATATAAAATAAATAAATATAAAATAAATACATTTATTTATTTGATAGGAATCAGGCCAAAGACGCACAGAGAGTGAGGGGGGGGGGCTCTGCTGGACAGGTGAGTCTATCAGATCTCAAGGCTAATTTTATTTGCGAGGCTGTTCCCAAAATGCAATCGGAGCTTACAGTAAGATTGAACTTTTGAACTCTTTATAATTTCTATTGTCTAGTCCAGTTAAAGTCCAGGGGAGGAAGCCCCATCATAGTAAAGAGGATACTAATGTGATGTGTGTAGTTCTTCATAGCCTCTTCATTTTGCTCTTAAAGTGCACGGAATTGATGGATTTTTAATAGAATGTAGAAAAAATTTCTCCCAGGGGGGCATGCCCCCGGACCCCCCTAAAGGGGCTGTGTTCCCCTTGGGGCTAAGCCCCCCTTGTTCTTGAAACCTAGTGACGCCCCTGCTGTCACGTGAGGTGCGGAAATTGGATCCAGAAGCTGACATGACACTAAAGTTGAAAAGTAAAACTCTTTATCTACGAAAATACTGCAATGTCCTTCAGTAGCGGAGAGAAGGATGCTCGCAGTCGCTGATACTATTCATCATTTTTAATAAACAAAATAATAAACACACGCATTCAAAGGAGTTGTTGTTAGCCACAACTCACGCCCATGCGCTCCTCACTCAGATTAACTACCAGAGCCAATACAGTACTGTATTCCCCCAACCTGGCTCCTCCCCTCTCTATGATGTCACACAAATACAAGAAACATATACAGTATTACAGTACAAACTAACTACAGACAGTTGGGATGGATAAAGAAGACACGGAAGAGAGCCCGACACTCTGCCTGAGAGAAAGCTTGATGTACTGACCAGTGACCACACGTGCCACTGAGTAACTCAAGCTCATGTACTGTGAGACATCAAACCTATATGACAGAATAAAGGACAAAGGTTTGATTGCATACAAGTAGGCCAACAGTGGCACTGGTGGTGGAAAAGATTACTAGTCAGACATGGTCGTCAGCTAGTGTGCTGGATACCAGTCGTCCATGGACCTTAGTCAGGATAAAAAGGATACGGAATTAATGCTCCATCACCTTTTCGTAATATTCTACTAAAAGTCTTGTGCTGCGCTTGCCACTCAGCGGCCGTGATGGAGTGGCAAACATCCTTCTTTCCATCCTCCTTCACTTTCCCTCGTCAAGGACGTCCAACTGTAAGGAAAGCCTGTCTTCCTTCCTTTGCCAGCAAAAGTGATTATGACTGAGCAAAAGAGCTTCTGACAACAAACTGGCTGCCAGGCACATCTACAGCAGCGCCTCTTTCTTCACGTCACAATAGAGCACTCCACAATGGATGAATGATCGTTATTTTGGGGGGTTATTGTTATTTTTTTATTTATCATATTGGGTAGTTGTAACTAGGAACATCTCTTTTGGAAGGATGTGTTGTTGTTTTTTTTTATTGATGTGTTTGCACAGCATAACACAAAATAACAAGCAATAACCAAAACAACAATGTCACTGTTAAACACTCTAAATCAGAGGTGTCCAAACTTTTTTGCTTGATGGCCACATACATAAAAATGCAAGGATGAAAGGGCCACTTTAAAATTCTTCAATTTTTAGAAACGCGCTAAAGTCAGTCAAGAAAGCATTTATATATAGTGATTGTTTTGTCTAGTTAATTTCATCAGCTTTCAGTGAAAGGTGTTTAAGGCAAATTTGTCCAATTTTTTGGGGTGGCCAACAGCTCAACAACTCTATCTCACAGAATAGATCCAGCGCTGCATTTCTTATTACTCTGCGGATCGTCCATCATGTATCAAAATGCATAATGAATCTGTATTTTTTTGGGGGGGGGGGGGGGGGGGGTTCTGGAGACACACACTCGTATACGATTTGGAAGTAGCAGTCGACTTGTGTGAGAAAAAATCAATCCAGCCACCTTCACCTCACACTTTATTAGTGGGACTCTGTGGAGAGTGTACGAACAAACAACATTATGGCACGCTGCACCAACTGCTCAGCATCTCACACACACAGCAACAACTCTCCAGAGAGCCCTAAATTGATCTCAGTGAGGAGAAGACTTGCCCGGGCCCTCTTCTCTTGATCTCTGAGCCTTTAAAAACTGATACAGGGCCAAAAGAGCTTTCATCCAAAGGCCATCATCTGTAATCATGATACTGTAAGCTGATACTGCACAATATTTATGAATGCATTCGGATGAGCAAAGTCTCAAAAGGCGCTTACATTTTTTTTTTGCTGCTTCTTGTTGTTGTTTTACCACAGAAAAGACAAAACAATTTGACTGAATTTTATCGTAATCGACAACTACTTTGATCTTCAATTCATTGAACCGTTGCTTCACACAGAGAGTTGCCCAAATCTTCTGATTTCAGCCTCTCAACAGGAAACATTCCGATTTCTGTCGACCAT
Source organism: Hippocampus kuda (assembly GCA_901007745.1). Classification (NCBI taxonomy): domain Eukaryota; kingdom Metazoa; phylum Chordata; class Actinopteri; order Syngnathiformes; family Syngnathidae; genus Hippocampus; species Hippocampus kuda. The sequence goes on from CAAKHF010008199.1 coordinate 2,697, forward strand.
GAAAGTAGACTGATTCTTTTTTGGGGTTTAATCAAAATAAGATGTTTTCCAACATCTGATTGTACTTTGGAAAACAATTATCACGTTTTTGCCTGTTTCCTGACATGTTGAAGATCTAACTACTAACTGAATCATAATGAAGTTATGGGGGAAAAAAATCACTTTAACCCTTTCAGGGCCAACGGTTACTACAGTGGACAGCTATTCATGTCATCAGGTTACAGGGTGCATGAACGGGTTAATCCATTATGAACAAAAATGATTATTTGCAGCCATAGGAGGAATAACCTCTAACATGTAGTTGAACTCGAAGCAGGATGTCAAAATTGTAACTGTTCATATGAATCAAGTAGTTTTCACCATGATGTAATTGATATTTTTTTCAGTTGTCAACTTACTGTCCACCAAACACAAGGTCAAGCTCGCTCACGAACACCACCTTGTTCTCTAATTTCACAAGCCCCGCCCCCAATCACATTCAGAGACTCGCTCATCCCTTCACGGACGTATTTATTGGTTGAGTATCTTTAAAAAAAAAAAAAAAGGGAACAGGACCATGAACAATTACAATTGCGATTTAATATGCAATTATTTTAAGGACAAAAATCGCAGTTAGATGACTTTTCAAAATTAACTATCGTACACACGTCAACTACTTGACAGTTTTGCCTCACTTGAAATATGTCGTGGTCCTACTCGAATGCCAATGTTGGTTTACTATTGTGCAGAAATGTCAGACAGTACTCAGGGGGGAAAAAAAACCATTAGGAGTCACAATGATTCTACTAGTGCGCTAGATTTTCTTACTAGTGGGGACGATGTAAAATGCGTACGTGCCTTGGCTCAATAGAGGTTGGGAAACACTTGTTGCATCTACGGTTTCATGCGCACATCGGATGAATGATATTCACACCAGTCTTGCTTCTTGCATGATCCTATCATCACATCTGAAAATCATTAGTTGCCTTACACAATGCGTCCTAACTATAAAGAGCCAACGATTCTAAAACCAGTGTTGTCCCCCCTCAAGGTATGGAGTGTTATTAGTTTCTACGGAAATAGGCTTGTTGCCCAAATCAAAGTCCAGTCTGAGCTAGTAAACCTCCACCTCCTGCTCCGTGACTGCAAATAAAGTTGACTCCATGAGGGTTAAAGTGGGTTGAATGTCGGTGGATGTTGCGCAACGCTGTTTTCAAAAGCGTATGCCGCGTCGGAGGAGAGAGCGCGATGACTGATGGGGCCCGGCAGACTAATTGTCACCCTGTGCGAAAACCCCACCCAACCGCGGTGGAAGAGTGAGAAAAAGTGACACATTCGAGCCGACCGCGGCCTTCGCTCGGCGGGATAGTCGTTGACATGTGACTTCACGCGGCGAGCGGCGAGGCTCAGGCAAGGTTAAAACGTGATGTCAAATTATTACAAGGGGAAGTGGATGTATTAACCACAACAGGGCGGAGGGCTGCAATGCCATTAAACTTGATGTTGACATAACAGGAAAACTGCTGCTTCATACCTCATGGATTTGGCTTCACAATGTGTACTGCGGTTCATTATTCGCACCCACACTATGTCCGTTTTTTTAGTTGTTGGTTTTGTTTTGTTTTGTTTTTTTGTGGGAGGGGAACTCAGGCAAACATTTTTTTTTCAATACGTTCTGTATAGCCCCATTTCAATACTGTAGTGTGTTCACGGAAAAAGAATTGAGCAGATCAATGCATTCGTTTTCATTCATCTGAAGGGAGTGACAATTTTTACCTCTTACCGCCCTCTGCTGTCAACATAAAATGACATTAAAGTGCCCTCAGCCTCGCATTCTGAACGTCACAATTAACCTGCTTTCTGGTTTTGGTTTTATGACATTTGTAACGTGAGCCCGAGGGAAGTTGGACGTCAATTTGTGTTGACAGCAGAGGCGGTATAAGGCCAAAACGGATGCCCGCTGAGATAGTCATATACGGTCACTCAGACACACACACACACACACACACACACACACACACACACACACACACACAAGAATATATATACTTGAATTGTCTTGAGTATGACTGTAAGCTAAATTGAAATGACCTTCAACCTTCAGATAAACCACCACTGGTGCACTTTCAGCTGATATCTAAGGTCCGCCCACCAAGCAATGTGCCCGAACACGACCGAAGTCGACTCGCACCCAAAAAAATGACAGTTGGCGACACTTTGCTCCACACCAAGCAATTTTTTACCATCGGCCAACTGGTACGCTGCAACAGGAAACCTGCAACGCTGTATCAGGTGTTGAGGCTCCATATCTAGTGTACTATCCTGTATTGGTTTTCTGTGAACCAAAAAAACATTCTCGATTGTCAAGGAAAAAGCGGAGTGTGGATATTTCGACAGGCTGTTGATAATAATTGATCACCCCAATGTAAGAGTGAGTCCAAAACCTTTTGTTCATATTGCGTGACAAAGAATATCAAAGTACAGTTAAAAACCTTGTGAGAGACACCACAAATTCATGGTCACTTCGCAAAATGTGTGCAAGCACGGTGCTGAATCTCGTCCTGGTCTCGTCTCCTGGAACCCCTGCTCTCCGTCTGCATGATATTTATATCTTTGAAATCTTTTTTTAAATCGCACATTGGATTATTTGAAGGCAACTGACAAGCACTTAAAAGTCAGACTCAGAATAGCAAACGCCTTTGCTGCCACTGAAAAAGTCAGGCCTGACAGTCACAGGCCTGCCTCGGTTAGACTTAAAGGGGGAGTCAAGTGGAAAATTTTCTTTACAATAACATGTTTTATGTGCTCCCACTGGACGGTATTCTGATTAATTGTGTGATTAAATAGCTTGGGAACGTGACATGAGCAAACCCAGAAATCAGGTGAGCCATGACGGTTGTTACGTGAGCCCTTAGGCACTATGATGCCATTTTCAATCGACGGCAATTGACAATATGAAATGAACAAAAACTGGTGGATTTTTCTGCTCCACTCATATTCCACAAACAAAATATTAATCAGAATACTGTGGTTAGACTCGAGGGGGTGCACAGTAAGAACATTTTTGACTTCCCCTTTACGCCGTCTGAAACACAATTTTATGGAGCATTTCAGAATGTTTGCAAGCAAGGATACATCCTGGTGTCAGAAAAGTGATTGACTAGCGCCCATCCTGAACTGAAAGGAGAATAAAAACTTGCAGTCTTTCGGGTTGAGTTGAAACTGGTTGCCTTTCGCATGAATCAATATGATGTAGTTCTCACTTTCCGCTATTGTTTGTCTGTTTCTATGGAGGAAAGTCTGTATGTTTTCAGCAAGAGAGGGAACATATTGAGGCCAAAGAAAAACTCCCTCACAGACACAAACCATTAAGAGGAGCTGTCAGGAAATGATGGGATTCGACTCTCACGCTTGAGGCGCTTCGCTTAGTTTGTACCTCACTTTTACACTACCCTGCATTCATCTATTCACCGTGAATCTGATCCACTTCAATATGAAGTTGAAAATGTACATGGGCCTTCTGCTTGGTGGTATTGATTCATGTTATGGTCATCCAGAGGCAGAGTAGAGGTTATGTCTCACTGTCGAGGGGGGTCTGGGTTTGCATCTCCTCACACATCCAAAAACAAACGTTCGCTTCATTGAAGACTCGTAATTGTTCATAGGTGTGCGTGAATGGTTGCCAATACCGGAATGTGTCTGCGATTGGCTAGTGTACCCCAACCCCCGAACAAAGTCAGCTACGATGGGCTGTAACTCAAAAACAGAATTTTCCATTTGATACTGGAGCCTGAAACTACGTGTCTCGTCAAAAACAGGTCAAACAAAATCTCGCTATTGTAATACAGTAATCACTCGCTATTTTGCCGTTCGTCTTTCACACCCCCACTATAGCGGCCATTATTGAGTTTTCGCATCGATGCTGATTTCCGTTCGACTGTGGCCTTTCACATCATAAGATTTTATGTGTGTTTATATAGCAGCTGTTGAAGGTTTAGAATTACCGTAATATCTCTGCTAATGAATGTTAGCCCCCATCTATGTTGTTTTGCATTCTGTTTGCATTAAGCTAATGGAGTTTAGTTAGAGTAAATTACATAGCTTGAGTGAACATTTCATGCTCCCTGTAACCTGATAACATGATAAGATGTCCACTGTAGTAACCGTTGTCCCTGAAAGAGTTACATATAGATTGTTTCATTCTCTTTTGTTTTATGTGTCGATTTTGCGGTAAATTTCAAGTGAGCATGACAAATCGCTTGAAGCAAGCACATGAGCGAGAGACGACTTTTCGTTTCGTTTGTGTCAAAGCGACAGTGGGAGAGTGAGAGAATATTTTCGAAGGTACGTTAATAAGTGTGTTTAAAGCGTGTGGGAGGGTAAAAATTTTTTTTTTTAACTTTTTTTTATGTGGTCTCTACATTGCGGATTTTCAGCTATCACGGGGGTGTTCTGATATGTATCTCCCTTGATGAAGTTCACTATAATTATGATCTTGAAAATAGAATAATGAATGGAGAAGTTCCAGTCCATCCATGGACAAGTAGGCCAGAGTAATAAGAACAAATAAGTACGCTCTGGGGTGTCCGAAAAATATATCAACCATGCAACTTATTCAACACTGACACTTTGATTGGAAGCCAAATCAATAACTTTATGTGCTGCTTTCTCACCTCTCCCACATGACTCATCATGGGACAGCGGTGGTGGGTCTCGACTACGCGGTCCATGCAGGAACGCAGCCCAAACGGACCGGCGCCAGAGATGACAGCAGTCCGCGTCCCAGCTCCCTACAGCTGCATGGACGGGGCTGACCCACGCAACCGCTGGCCCACGGGTCCCCTGCCTTTGTTTTCTCTTGGTGGATTTTGATGAAGTCAGCATTGAGCCATCATTACTGTTTGTTTTTATCTCATCAGAGCACCCCAGCATGAGCACGCGGGGGAGGCTCGACATGATGTTCTTCATCAAATAAGACCATTATGATGGGAGGAAGTGAGGAGATTTAACATCATAATAATAATAATGAATATGTTGAGCCCCCGGACAAGAGCTCTGACAGTAGAACCTTGAGATAAGAGTGACCTCATTTTTTAGTTTTTCAAAATGCGAGTCATCTGACTTGCATGGAAAAAAACTCAAGATGAGAGGGCCGCATGGTGGCCGTGTACTCGAGTCACTTCCCAACAAGCAGATAACGAACAATTCTTCAAATAAAGGTGTTTATTGCCCCTCCCATTTGAAGTTTACTGTCAAACCAAGCATAAAACAAAGGTGACTACCACACCATTCTGTACTGTTAACTTAATGCTAACACAATGCATAATGCCATAGATGGGCTAACCAATAGCACAGGTAGCTAGTTATAAGCTTTTAATCAACGGCTATATGAACACAAAAGGTGCATCGACACATGTAGACAGACAATTTCACAATACTCACAGGCATATAGTCTTCATCCTCTGCAAGAAACGAGAAATATTATTCCAGTTTATAGAGTCACTGAAAGTAGTTCTGAAGGTTTTCTTCGTTTGTAGCTGCATGACTGTGTTATACTGCCACCCAGTGGCCCAGTCGCACACACAGGGAGTCTCAAATAATCATGTTAATAAAATTGTGTTATATGTATTTTTTTTCAAAAGTATAATATGATAGAGTGCTATTTTTTGTTTTAAAAAATACAATTTCAACAGGGCATAGAGTTAGTAGTTTAGAAAATGAATGGATGGAAAATACTACAATGGGACTCAGCCGAGCACAGAATTCCGATTTGGATTTGCACAAAAATATAAAAAAAATTTAAAAACACATTAACGCGAGGCATATTGTATTCTATTCAATACATACACAAAAAATGACCTTAAAAAGAAGGTTGAATAAACCACAATGGTGGCTCTTCATTGAAATGCACTGAGGCAATTGTATTCGTTTAAATCGGATGATACAGTAATACATTTACTTGTGTATAATGTTAAAAAAAATGTAAAAAGTCGCACTAACTCAGCAGCAACAGCACCTCCTGAATCTAAATATATGTGCATAAAAAATAGGAAATGGGAAGGCTTTCAAACAAAAAATGCACTGTGTAAATAGAAAATGAAATATTTTAGGATATAGGTTAACAAGGTTTTTAAGACCTCTACCAATGCTAAGAAAAGTGATTGGTGAAAAAAATCGTTATCGCACTTGGGGGAAGTAACTGATTTACTTGAGTTTATAAATATGATGCAGGACATGCGAACCCAACAGTGAGGGCTTCACGATAATAAACAAAAAAACTATTGATTTCAAAACCTGATAAGCTCACTTCAGCTACAAATGGAAAACAGATGGCTGCGGCTAATATGTTACATGATTTGTTTGGCTCCCCATTGCCAGACACAAAAAAATGTACCGTGAACCAAAAATGGACAATGCCAAAAAAAATAAAAATAAATCGACATTAATAAGCCTACATCAGGACTAAATACAGCAACATGAGGAATGACTACTTCACTTAAGATCGAGTACTACACCGGCCACACCATTAAACACACACGCACATTTGAACAAGATCCAATACAAGAACTATATGGACAATTATGCCTTTCTAATGATAACAATGGCAAAGCACGCCACAAGGGTGTGACTCCACTCAACCTTTACTTGGCTGGCCTCATTCGTCGCCTCAATCAGAGGAAACAGGACCTCTATCATGAGCAGACAATGAAGATGGATGATGATGACAGCCGTGATGATGGGCCCCGTGGGTTGGTACTCACCGCTGTAGAAACGGATCAAGCAGCTGAGGTCTGAATTTGCAGCCTCCTGCTGCACTCGCACCGGGTCGGCGTAGCCCATAATGGCCAGATAGTCGTAAAGCATCTGGAGCGGACGCTCGGTAGGCTCCAACCTCCTGTGGCACAAACCGGGATGACAACAGGAATCGTAAATACAATAATTGCGCAAAGAGGTTTTTGGGGGGAGGATTATTAGGACAGTGGGTGAGCTCGATATCTCACATTAAGCAGCGTGTTGTTGTTTCATTGGAGAGGGAAATGAGTTTATTTTCATTGTGTAATGCTTTTCATTAGAAATAGAGCAATATTTGCACAAGTGGAAAGCTGCTGCATAAAAAAAACATGAAACACCCCACCCGGCAAAGGCCCAGCTGGGATTGACAAAAACACACAGTATAGATGTTTCAGTTTAAATGACACTTTTATATTCAAATGTTATACTTCGGATTGAAATGCACTTTCATGGGTGGATCAGTGATTGATTGGTTAGCACATCCACCTCACAGTGCAGAGGTACAGGGTTTGATTCCGGCTGCGGCCTTCCTGTGTGGAGCTTGTATGTTTTCCCCGTGCCTGCGTGGCTTTCCTCCAGGTACTCCGGTTTTCTCCCACATTCCAAAAACATGCACGGCAGGTTCATGGAACACTCTTAAATTGTCCCTAGGTGGGATTGTGAGCACGAATGGTTGTTCGTCTTTGTGTGCATTTGAGCAGGGGTGTGTAGACTTTTTTTATCCACTCCCCTTTATGTCAATAAATATGCTAATCACAATCGCAATCATAAATATATTGTGAAATAAATATAGCTCGCTGACAGTGTCTAGCCAAATTGCACATTATTATCTTTGTAAAAGTAGAATGTATGATGAAGTAAGGGGACCTAATGTTGTGTCTGGTGATGGTAAACAAGCTCACGCTAGAAATTGACATTTTCCTGCAGCTTTAATTATCCTACAAGAAAGGTCCTGGTAAAAGTGTGATTTATTCAAATGGGATATGCATATTAAATGCATTTGAAGAGTGATTTTTTTGGGGGTGGGGGGCACGGGGGAACATTTTATAGCCCTCAAAAGTGACACAAGGTCCTGCTCTTGCAGCCCGTCCACACAAAGTGGAGATGGATGAGGCTCCTGACCTCAATGTATTCGTCAGGCTGCTTTAATAGGCCACTTGTCCTAGTGTGCCCTCTCTGTGTCTCTCTGGGAGGAGGCGATCCAAAATTCTGGGAGTCTCCCTTTTGGAAAACGTTTTGGGCATGACCGAGTGGGAGGAAACCGGAGATTGGCCCGGGACTGACCGGTTGGCGTTGCCTGGCTTGGAGAAGCCCCAGAAATAGAACAATGACCAGGATGGCTGGATGATCTCGATTAAAGGAGACATCGTGTGTATTTTTTTTTCACAACAGTTACCAGGTGAGTTGATAAAGGTCAAAATACACAGAGGATGAAGATTTACAAGTTGTAACACTTAGTTTGGAGGATTTCATGTAAAAAAATAAAATAAAATTCACAGCTCATCCCCGTTGTTCGATGTGCCAATAGGCTTCCATTACCATGACGACGAGGGTCGGACTCTGCAAGTGGCTACTCCTTTGCAAATAGCTCAGAGTCCGAAGAGAAAAGCAAGTCTCCATAAAGAGAGGCATTTTCTCTTGCGGAGGCAGCACTTCGACACCAAGCTGCCAAATTAAACTTTTCGCTTCTGTGGAAGGTTGGATGGATGGTTTTCATTGTAAATTAAAAAACAAAAAAAGCATGATAATAATTAAATAAATCAATAAAGCTACAAATAGATGACACTGCGGGTACTGAATTATGAGTATGCGGGGTGCACTATACAGTGGAGTTGAATTTGCAGAAAAAAAAAATTCTGTACAGAATTTTGAAATTAAAAAAAAGTATTATGAGCGTAATATTTTACTGGAAAAAGGCTTTAATTGGCCATAAATGCGATACTGTCATTTGTTAAGCAGTTGAAGAGGTTTTTTTTAAATGGGGTCGAAATGCTTTTTAAGGATTTTTTTTTTAAGACTAAAAGATATCGTGTATTAGTTTTTGCAGACTTAGAAACCAGCTTTCCAGAGAAAGCATTAGGAGAGCCTCGATGATCAAAAATTAACCGTGTCTGAATCGCAGTAGTACAACTGAAATCCAATTTCAGTAATATCCTGGTTATAAATCTTGGCGATTTCTGTACTCCATTTTAAATGGAATCATGTCTTACCGGCAGGCAGAGAAGCAATTTAAGTGCATCAGCACTGCACTACAAAGTGGAGCCACTCAGCTGATCTGCCGTTTTTAACGAGCCCATAGAGAAATAGCAGCGCCCCAACATCTGAAAGATAAATACGAATTTACCTTAGCAGATCTCCGTGTAGTTGAACAAAGAGGCCATGTCCGTCCCTCTGAGCGCACATCTCCTCCACTGTGGTGCTGGTGGAGCAGAGTACCAGCTGCAGGTCGGGCTGGGGAGTGGAGGAGGCCTGGGGTCCGGAGGCAGGTACCTGGGGCTCCACTGTGCCTCCGTACAGACACACGCAACCCCGCTGGGTGTCGCTCTTTAGCCAGTCGCGTTCCCGGGATCCAAATCTGGTCTTTCTCGTCATGCAGCCGTGACTCCCGACTCGCTTCATGTTACGCTGTGGGCACGCACACACAAACGAACACGTTAAAAATCAAAGTAATGATGCAATTAAATAGAATGTGAACAAGTTAAACAGTTTTTGCCACATTTTGTGCTTTAATTTAATGGCCATCGTGCTGTTCCCTCTGGTGCATGCCATCCGGGGGCAGTAGAATACAGACATAATGATATTGATGGAGCCATCTTAGCTCTTCATTAAGCTTCAGTAACATTAGATGCTCTTCGTTGAGGATAAAGAATACAGTCCCGTGAGCATTAGTGTATTATCTATCCATTTGTGTTGCTCCACCATTTTTATTCGAATATTATCGCCTAAAGAGCATAACACTGCAACGTTGATGCTATTCATTAGCCCATCTATGGCATTGATTATTATGTGTTACCATTAAGATCATTTATAATAATAATATAATAATAATACTTTATGTAGTTGTTTCAAACAAAGTGATCAGTAATTCACTTTGTTTTATGTTAATCTAAAGGCAAACCAACTAGGGGTGGCAATAAGGAGCTTGAAGCTTCTTTTTTGTAGAATTGTTCACTATTTTGTGCCCTCCCTCGTATCTCAAACTTGTGCTTGCAAGTCAATGCAAGTAAATCAGCGAAATGATGGTTTGTATTGTAAAAAACTCAGGCAACCACTGTAGCAAAAATTGACTGCATTATGTGGCCATTCGTCCAAATACTGAACATTTTAACCATTTAAGTAACAGTAGAGGAAAAATGTACAATTCTAACGACAGTGCATTTGAGTTGAATGTTAATTTTCACTATCGTCAATTATTTAATCTTCATGTTATGTTTCCTTCTAATGGCGGCGGGGGGAATAATATTCCTGGGTCAGTGTCACTCAGGGCTTAGGATCAAAAACTAGCACCATAACTATCCATATTCAGAACACAACAATTTTTTTAAAGTCATATTGCCTTCATGTTAAACTGGGTCAATTTCACCTGTCAACATAGCAGAAGTGTTAAACAATTTGAGACAACCACTTGACACAAATACTTTGTACCATGAACTTATCCGGGTTCACAGTGTGGTTCTTTTCAAAGCAACGCTCCATGGAAACAGGAGTTCACAACATTCAGAAGGAAATTGCAAACCAACATCTGTTTACAGTATAGTTCACACCATACCCATTGCCACATAAAAATATAAATGTACATCACTTTGACTTGTTTACTGTTTAGAGATATCTATCCCCCCGTGCCCCTTCAAAGACCAATAGGTGCATGTTCCTGCAGGAACCTGCGCAAATGTGGTGGGAACACAGATTGTTCATGGGACTGTTTCAAAGTACCCCTGTGAACTGCCTTCTCAACTAAAGTGGACAATATTATGGGAACATATGCAAATGTGGTGGAACCACAGACAGTTCTCAAGACTGTTTCAAACTCCCCCATGAACACTGTTTCCACAATCCCACAAAAAATACTACTCCCATAAGTACAGTTTCACACTTTTAAGAGACCCCCGCAATGACCAGACACTGTTAAATCTGAAATCCATGTTAAGAGGCATGGGTCAAAATGGGCAAACTGTTACACAAATAGACAATATTGTAATTGCAATGACCTGCATCCATTTCCTAACCTCCCCCTCATTTTAATTTAAATCGCATCTCCGCTCCAAAATGTCAGCATTTGTGTTGTAGAGCCGCACCATGACTGTGCACTCGTAAACGCAAAAACCAACACGCCGTTATTGGCGTTTGTCAAGGATGCGCCTTGGCCTCTCCTACTCACAATATTCATGGGCAAGGCTGTCAAGTTACAAGTCCCATGATTGGCGTGCTGACCTGCATTGATGACATTTGTTCTGTTGGGAGATCATCACGACACATTGGACCTCATTCATATGCGATATACAGAAGGTCAGACCTATAATGTTATATAACAGTGGTCCCCAACCACCGGTCTGTGGACCAGTAACGGGCCTCAGCCAACTTGGGACCGGGCCACACAGGGACAGACCTGCGAACTGTAAGCAAATTCGCTCTATGAGGCATTGCGGAAATGTATCCGACTCTAGCCACTCGAAATGCAAAATGAAAATGAAGTCATTTCACAATTGACTCAGCTGCAGTAAAAGTCATTTTATGCAAAGGAATATACAGTATGGCTATGAGAATTGTTATATTGTCGGTGGATATGTGTTGCTCCACCGTTGGTGTATATCCATCACTGAAAAGGTGGGCCCACCTGTAGCCTTTTGGATTGTTTGTTAGCATTAGCTAAACAGACTTTAATCAGGCAAAGTTATCCAATTCTCTTCATTTTATGTTTCGTTTGACCTCAACTGGGATTGGCAATAAAACAGCTCGAAGCCTTTATTTTTCATAGAAGAATTGTTCACAATCGGCCAAACTGCTGCTTGTTGTGAAGTAAGGTTAGTTTCAAGCCACCATACAAATATTTCCTCAATATTCCTTTTGAGCTGACAAAGTGATGTCATTCGCTGGATGATGTCACTGGCTTCAACATTAGGTGCACCTCACAACCACAGTGAGAAGAAACATGCTTGCCCGAACAATAAATCTAGTGAGACACAAATTTTCATTGACAATCTTTCATAATACAGTCATCTAATATGTTAATTATTGTGTGCGGTGCGGCTGTGTTACAATGTAAGGTGTCCCTAATATTTTGGCCACCTTACTACGGCCACAGTTCTGATCGCGCTGTTAAGAGAATGTTGATTTAATACGAATTACAACTTGACAGTGTTCATCAAACTGAGCATTATTTTTGTGGCATCACAATGGAAAAGGTGTTCCTAATTAAGTGGTCTGTGCTGGCCATGCCGCCTTTAAATCGGCGTGATATGCTTGTTGTGCACGTTGCCCGCAATTCAGGGCGCGATTTGAACGATCCACGGATAAATAATCATAAACATGATTCCCCCCCCCCCCCCTTAT
>CAAKHF010008199.1:47019-63768 GCA_901007745.1 Hippocampus kuda
GTTTTTTTTTTTTTTAGAAAAAAAGGGGGGGGGGGGGGGGGGGGGGGGTCAACGTTGTTTCAAAAACTCGTCTACCGTAGTTCAATTCTCATTCTTTCTCAAGTGTAGACACTCAAGTCTCAATGACCGTGAGACTGTTGTTCGGGCTGCACCAAGACTATACGGCTATACTTAAGCTTGTAAAAACAAATCAATAAAACACGGTGATACCACTTCACCAGACGACATATATCTTCCGGGGAGGAACAAATTTCATCTGTGAAATCTGTGAAGAGATACGCAAGATTAAACAGGAATGACAACACTTTTAACCGAGTGCAAATTCGGGTCTTTAAAACAGATGATTAAATCTAGGAGGTCGCTATCCGGCAAGCACTGAGTTTTGCCCCACTCCCTTCACTTGCTTGCACGATGGCCAAACCAGCCCCTCTCCCGCAAAAAAAAAAAAAAAAAAACAACAACAACAACAGCGGCAGAATTAAGCAATGGCGTCATAAAAGTATCGCTACAGTGCTTATGTCATGGGGGGGTCACTCAGGGTAAGATAATACAAAGCACTGCTCTTACAGGGTTGCCGCAAATTATCGGCGTGATCGATTTCTTTTCTGTACTTCAGTATGTTTGTTTGCGTCTTCCACCAACTGCAAAACTCTATTAAATGAGGGTTACAAGCTGTCAGAGGTTTTGTATGCGAAACCACAGAAATGACAAGCTGGGCTCTATTCCTCATCGCTATCCCTAATCAAGAGGTCATCACTTAGGAATCGACGACTCAGTCACTGAAATCACAGTGTAAGGAGATGGGGAAATAAAACAGGAGAAAGTTGTTTGGATGTAGTTAGCTTTGTTCGATGTAAGTAAAATGTCAATGATTGTATCGTCTTACGGTTTTGACCAAAGCATATATGGGGTCTAATGAACTGACATCAACAACTACGCAATAGATCATCAGTCCATATTGAACTCGTTCTGGTGTGGCTGAATTTGCTTTAATGATACGACCTGGGTCACTCAGTCAAATTTTCCATATGTCTTGAATGAGCTTGTAAAAATGTAACCCACGCCTGATTAGTCATTACAACCGGAGGTCTAGTGAAGTCATGGTACATTCAAATCTTATTTACAGTTTTAAAACCGCAAACTCTCCTTTAAAGTGACAGTAAAAAATAATGAAAGAAGAAAGGAAGATACACTGGAGATTGAGCTATTTGTGGTCCATTTTAAAAAATCTTTGAAAGTGTTCCGTTAAATTCTGACACAGAGTGGTAGTAAAGTTCATTCATTCATTCATTCATTCATTCATCTTCCGAACCGCTTTATCCTCACAAGGGTCGCGGGGGGTGCTGGAGCCTATCCCAGCTGTCTTCAGGCAGTAGGCGGGGGACACCCTGAATTGGTTGCCAGCCAATCGCAGGGCACACAGAGACAAACAACCATAACCATGCACGCTCACACTCACACCTGGGGACAATTTAGAGTGTTCAATCCGCCTGCCATGCATATTTTTAGAATGTGGGAGGAAACCGGAGCACCCGGAGAAAACCTAAGCCGGAGAAAAACCAAAAACCAAGGCATGCCCGGGGTGAACATGCAAACTCCACACAGGGAGGCCGGAGCTGGAGTTGAACCCGGTACCTCTGCACTGTGAAGTCGACGTGCTAACCACTGGACTACCGGACCGCCCTGGTAGTAAAGTGGGAGTACAAAAGTGCCCTGCATGAACGGTGGAATATGCTCATCTTGTGTGGTTAAACAAGGTCTCCAAATATTAGCAACCCCTCTAATTAGGACGTCCTGTAAACTATAATTGCACGAACTGATAGTGTCACTCAACATAAAAAAAAAAAGTCTCTAATCTGAAAAAACACACATTATACATTATTTAATAGAGCTTTGCAGCAAAGCTGTGGTTGGTGTTCAACTTTTGTGTGCGCGCGTGCGAGAGAGAGAGAAGTGTTTTACCTCTGTATTTAACTACATGTCAGCATGAATATTTTTTTAATTAAAATTTATATACACACACACACACACCCACACACACACACACACACACACACACACACACACACACTTTTACTCAATTATGGGAGTTGAATTGGTACTTCTATTTAATTTTTTTCTTTACCTGAGTATCCTCCCCCCGCAAGTATTTGTATGGACAAGCGTGAGCCACCACTGGCTATCTAAATGTGAAAAACTGCACGATGATAGCAACACATTTCAGCCAACAACAAGCTAACAGGAGTAGCATTACTGAAAGAGTTTCGCTTTAAGTGGACTGTGCGACAACTGAAGTGTACATTTGCAAATCAATCGGTTGCTGACTCACGCCCGCACACCTGGTGATTTGACCCTGACACAAAGTAACAAGTTAAGGCAGTGAAAAACTTCCTTAACTTATTGGGGGAAAACAGCATTGAGACACCACAATTAATTTTCGGAACCACAATCAACATGTTGTGAATCTCATGGAAGACATAACGTAAGACACAAACGTAGCCATGTAATAATAATATAAGGAAAGGAAATTGGTGAAAAATAAAGAGTTGGTATAGGCTAAAAAAAAAAAAAAAAAACAAGCTAATCGGTTGACCAGTCATGAAAACTAATTACAGAACCAACCCCACACACGGCACAAGTTCACTTGTGACCCTCAGAAACTTTTTCCGGTGCCGCAAGGGGTCACTTACATGTTAAAAATCGAGACTGAACCAGGCTTTTAAATTGTGCAGGTGTGCTAAAGTTATCCCTTTACATAGAGAGAGACCAATTTCGGTTTGATTGTGTTGCTGAATTGTGTACTAATATAGCTCATCTTTCTCAGAAATATTTTTGTTCATGCACTAGTCTGTTTATCAATAAATTTGACATTCTGATCTACTATTACAAGACCAACATCCTGCAATTCCGTGATACTTGTTAAGAAGTAGTTTGTACATTTGGAAATTTGACACACCTATTTCCATCCATCCTAATGCCAGTTTATGACTTTTGTGACAACCTTGTTTATTTGGGCGCAGCATTAATCTTCAATTTGTACATGATGACACTTACAATTGGTTACAAAAAAAAGAAAACTAAATATACCTGACAGACTATATTTACACATATATTTACACTTTGGGCGACTATGCTACTGTATTTGAATGTTGGTCATTACAGTGGAACTTAAAGAGCTAAGTATTGTAGGACGTGGTACTTTGTCCAAAATGTTTGAGATCCAGACACCTGTTAGGCTAAAACGAATTATCCAGCTTTCCAAAATTGCAACACTGCTTTTGGTGACACAAATGACACCTACACATTTTGGCTAACGACGAGCTAACAGGAGTAGCATTTCAAGTTCCTACCAGTGGAATAAGTTGCCTTCCTCTTGACTGGGATGAAACGATAACATGACGGTTGGGGCCCGAAACTGTTCCCCGTGTATACGGATATGCGATCGTGGTTAGAAATTACACCTGACCCTGTCCACAGGATATGATGCGGTTTTAGGCCTTTTTTTAGGCGTTGTTAGCTTGCTACCTTGTCACTCGTTTACATCCCCGTTTTCTTTCAATGAATACCACAGGTATCTACACTCAAATGGAGTGTTGATTACGTTAACAGGGTAAAAGTAAATGCGATATACGGTGTTGTCACGTCGATTATGTCTGGGAGTCGCGTAGTATTAATGGTAATGTGTACCTAACTTAGCTTCTGACAGCCACAACCCCGGTGCACCGAGGAGCACTTCCTATGCAGCGCCACAGTGAGTTGTTAACGTAAATACCAACAAAATGACCAATTATTTTTATCGTATCGCACCGTTTCCGCACGTCTTCTGACAGACGCACACTCGCAATGCACTTACCAGCCGTGGTGACGCCAGAAAGTAAGTGGAATCGTCTCTATTAGCAATGGAGGGAGGAACACACTCGACATGCAAAATGGTGGCTACTCCAGCCTCAGCACATCTACCGCAGGCGGAGGGTTACACTGACATGTCCCAAAAGGTTTTGGAGCAAGGTTTGCTCAAGTTAAGCAGCGTACAGTAGCGTAAGCTTTCATCGGAGGACTTGTTTAAATCTTGGCGTTGTTCTGGTCCATGACGTACGCCTGATGATCGCTGGATAACATGGGTAAAGCACTGATCATATCCGTATTTTATGTCCACATTGGTTAGAACGTGCGCAATGTTGTCTAGCGCCTGTTCTGGTGCATCGTTATTATAAAGAGCTAGCCTGTTGTTAGCCAGCTCGCTAACGTCAATTTATTACTGTTACAAGCGAACCGAACAAAAAATAAGAGTGGCAAGCATTTTGCTGTGCGGTGGTTGTGAGTGTCGCTTTTGATTCGAACGTGATGGGCACATTTCAGTGGTATCATTTTTGTTGATGTGGATTTACTTTCTGTTTAAGCTCCCCCTCCTCCTCCACCTCTCCAGCGGAAGAATATCCCTTTTCTTGTCAATGTGGTGATACGGTCCTTTTACTCGTGGCATTCAGTGATGACGACTTGTTCGTGTAATGTTGTGGCACTGGGTGTGTGTCGCGGCATAGAGCGCCATCTAGCGGCGTATTTTGTATATGTTAGAGAAACTATCGATGATAATGAATGTCTAAAATCCAACAACTCTGGTTCTCTCAATTATGTATTTGTATATGTCAAGGCGTTTGAGTATTTATTTGATGTCCCTGATATCCGACTTCGATGTACTAGCACACTATTTGTCCTTACTTGTCAGCAAGGGCATATTAGTCATTTGGGTGCCCATGTTTAACCCGATTCGGGGACCGTCCACCTTCATGTACCACAAATATTTTAAAGTTTAATGTTTACCATTGACTAAAGTAAGAATTTGAGAAAGTTAAAGTACTGTACTTAGAATCTATCTTGAACATTTTTTTCCAACAAACGAATAATCTCAATGATTTTACAGAATTTGAACATATTTGAACAATAATATTCTTTATCCATTAATGCTCACATCTTCGTGGTCAAAAACCATCACCTTTGTCTCTCTCCCTTTCATCTCTACTTCATCCCTCACTGCAAAGTTAAGAGACAATAAAATGGCAAAGGTAACTGAATGACATAAAAACTACTGCAGGTGGGTGGAGTGTCTTTAAAATAAACCACAAATTTTAACATTTTATAATTATAATATTGTGGTACTTAATTATGAAATCTTTGCCTAATTATGCTTCATGCTACCAAAATTAATATCCACCCTAATGCGGTGATACCACTGTGTTATTATTAACATATCTGGACCGTAGTGTGAGCTCCTCAGAATGTTGTACAAATGATCATTTAAAAATGCACACACTTTGAGAATTATAGAAATAAAGTGTTGCATATTGATATTTTACTGTTTCCCAATTACTGTGAGAAAGCAGTAACAGGATCAAAGACTTCGCAAATGCATATAATTAATTATTGCTTATTACTTGATAGTAATAATATTGAACGTAATTTGAACATATGTTATTTCACAAGTGTGTATCAAATTGGTACTCCATTTGCATTAATCAGTGCCTCAGAAGTAGCTCTGTTTGCAAAAGGTTGGTACACCCTGCGCTAATGTAAAATAGTTGCTGATGTGGTCATTGTTTCCCAGTTGAATTTAGCTTTGTCATCAAATGTCAGATTACTTTTTAGACAAACCACAGCAGTTGTAGTCATCATACTTCTCTTGAATTTGTATCTCTCTCTTGATGAGATTAAATTAATTGCCTACTACACATTTTCATGCATTCCAATAGTAACATCAGTTTTATTTCATCCAGAATGCCCCAGCATATTTAACGCATATTAGTGGACGCATTTGTCCCCGAAAGGAACATTCTGCCTACCCGACTAGCTTAAGTGCTAACACTTCCGTGTTGGCTCTACGTATCCCGCAATGCACTGCAGCGCCCTTTACGCGATAGATCAGCTGAGCTCGAGCGTCGCCGCAGTGAGCACGCGCCCGTTAGCGGCGTGTGCGCGCCCGTAGTCGGAGCTGCTCCGTGGCGGCTCAGACAATCCTAGTTCTTAAAAACGGAGCCCGTCCATTGGATATACCGTTTTATTTTTATCACCACCGCAAGGATGTGACGCTCTATATGAATGATTTTTTTATTTTATTTTATTTTATTTTATTTTGCCTCTCTGAATCGACGGTCTGGAAACATAAATCATTTTCCACCTGAAGCAGCGTGGACGGGAAACATCTTGGGGGTGTGGAAGGGGATTCCACCTCTTTTTTTTTCTTCATTCCCTGTGTGTGGACTATAATATGTCCAGGCGAAAACAGACCAACCCCTTCAAAGTTGATTGTAGGTATTTCAGATATCTATGTACTGTGTGTTTGTTGTGACTACACTGAGGTCTGCTGGGGTTAGTCCAGCTGTTTGTGTGACTGTCAACAGAATTACCGAAAGTATACCTGGACTGGTTTGTGGTTACATTATTACAAGAATAATGTAATGCAAGGGATTTGAGTATTGATGTGTGAGACAACTGCAGCTCTGCCTGACGTCTGCAGAAGCTTGCTAGTCACACGTAGAAATGCATGGGGCCACATGACACTGTATGTTACTACATGTTTTTACAATGGCTATTTTCTTCAGTGCCACATTTGGTTCAGTCATTGTTTGAAATTGTCCTGTGATTGACTAGTGGTCAGTCCAGGGTGTACCCATCTTTCACCATGAGATGGGATAGGACAGGGGTGCCCATTACGTCGATCCTGATCGACCGGTAGATCTAGGACTCGTCCCAATTAGATCCGAAATGTGTAGAGGAGAAAAAAACAAACAAAAAAAACATTTGTGTGTCTTTGTACATGTTAGTTATATGTTTTTTGTGTTAATGTGTGTGTGTGTGTGTGTGTGTGTGTGTGTGTGTGTGTGTATATATATATATATATATATATATATATATATATATATATATATATATATAAATAATATGTATATAAAACACACACACACACCCTAGGAGTACGCAATACTTTGTAGAGGGTGCTTGGAAACGTTGAATAATTTATTTAAAGGCATTTCATAAGCCCATCAATAAAATGGTGTACACGCGCAACATCTTCTTTCCCCAGGGAGACAATAACCTGTGTCACAACCGTATGTCAACTCAAGTGTCTCATTGAAGCTCAGGTGACTGGTTAAAAAGAGAGTAAAACTGCTATGTGGGATTAAAGGACCTTTGAAGAACTGATTGGACACGTGCAAACTAAACAGTTTAAACGTACGTATTTTGACAGCCGTTCCACACTTTGTGTTTATGTGTGAGTGAGTGCCAAGTAGCGCACCGGCGAGCAGGCTGAGTGACACAAGAGGCAAAAAAATCAGCAAAGGTGAATGTTGAAAACACATTTAAACAAACACGCATGTAAATGACCATTTATGGAGTCGAGAAAAAAAACACTTTTGTGTCCGTTTTTTTTCCTCCCCAAGCGATAAGTCGAAACAGTAATTATCGATACAGTCCTGGTCGGCAACCATTAAAACCTTTAGTGAACATCTTTGCGACCTTGAACGAACCTGACGAAAAATCCATACTGTATCCACTAACATTGCAGTTTTGTCACTCAGTGGCCTTAATGCTAATCGCTAAAGCCTGTTGAATCTGACTGAGCGGCGAGGGTTGGCGAGTGTTTTGCGCACTGCCCGAATGAGAATTTTCGTCAGGGTTCTCTCAAGGTTGCAAATACATTCGCCAGATGTGCACCAACAGTTTTAATGGTCGCAAACAGATTTTCCTGTCGCCAGGACATTTTGAACATGTTCAACAATTCAAAACTCTTTGAGACCGTTAAAACCGTTTGCCACCTTGAATGAACCCAGATTACCAAAAAAAAAAAAACCACCCAAAAACATAAAAACATTCGCTATGTGCACACAATCGCAAATATGCGCCACTCCGTGAGATACTGGCTTAACCATTAAGAAACACACACACATACATGATTCTTTTAGAGTACATTACCTTTGATTGAACTCCTACGTCACTGCTCCCATTTATCGACTCTGTATTTACTTCCAAGGTCTTTTTTTTGTTTTACATCAGCATGACATCATGTGATGTACAGTTTCAAAACAGTATCCGAGGGGCTCAGTTTTCCATGATAATAAGCACATTTCTGCTGATGTTCCAGATTCAGAGCAGGACAGCTAATAAAATCAGTTTTCCTGTCTTTGAGCATTGATTAACCTTTAATGAGTTGAGTGTGATAACAGAAGACTAAAAAAAGCCATTCCACTGGATGCTCCACTTAATTATTATTTTTTTCCCCACCATGGTACGCTTGGGAATGGTAAACTCTGATCTGGCTCTCGTTTGAACCACAGTATGTGGTGTGACATCTTTGAAGCGATCTCTCATGATGCAAGGTTTGGGAATCACCGCTGTACTGTACTACTTGATGGACATAAAACTTTTAAGTTTGAGCTGCAGATTGCAGTTTGAGCTGTGGAATCTGTTTAATTTCTGCATGCTTCATGCTGCTTCTAAGCATAGTTTCTCTAGCCAGGTTTTGAAATACATCTTGCACTTGTGACTGCTGTATAAACTAATGAGCTCATTCGCTACCCTGCAACGGTCCACGGTGGGCGCCGAAATCCTTCAGGCACGCCTCATTCCGTGTAATGTCACCTTTTTGTGCTTTTGGTGATTATTTGTGAGCTCTTTGAGTTCTAGTACACTACCATCGTCCAATGTTTGACACATCTTTTTTTTTTGTCTCGTATCAAATTTGGCGGAGGAGCAGACCAGACAGGTTGACAAACACACAAACAAACCAGCTTGGAATTCCGGGCAGTTGTGCACATTGCAGCCACAAAAGCATCTCCTCTATTTGGAAAAAGGCTTTCTGCTAGAACAGGGGTGTCAAACTCATTTTAGTCGCGGGCCAATTTGGAGTTACGTCTTCCCTCGGAGGGCCGTTATGACAATGAAACCACAAAATTGTTACTTGTACACAACAAATTAATAGATTACTAGTTTTGAAATCAGTCAATAATAATAGTTTGTTCAATTATTTTTCAAGTGAGTGTGTACTGGGTAACAAAATTATTGCAAAATCGCAACGTTATTGATTCCACATGACAATCTGACATTTTGATACAGATTTTAGCAAGTTTACACGCATGATATGCTTTCACGGGCCACACAAAATGACCTGGCGGACCAGATCTGGCCCCCGGGCCTTGAGTTTGACACCTGTGCGCTAGACTTTGAAATGTGACTGTGGGATTTTCTGTTTATTGATGTTGGACCGTGGACCTTGGTTCTAGGTCATCCCTAATATTTTTGTTCGGGTTGAGGTCAGGGTTCCTAACCCCTTTTGTAGGGACAATAACTGGGTGTAGGAATATTTGAAGACCGTATTACTTTTAGTCAGGAGGATTTTTGTCTGTCTTTTTGCAGGATTATGAATAAGACCACAGTTTGCACATTGCCCTTTGAGCTCGGTCTGCATTTAAATGTTGATTTCAGGGTGTATTCAAACCTGCACTGTTTGGTCCACTTTAAACAGACCAGACTTCATTTTCCACGCTCGTCCGGACCTTTTATGCAGGTGTGAATACACACAAATGAATCCAGGTGCGTGTGTGTGTGTGTGTGTGTGTGTGTGTGTGTGTGTGTGTGTGTGTATATATATATATATATATATATATATATATATATATATATATATATATATATATATATATATATTGTTGTTGTTTTTTTTTAAACGGACAGAGACTCGCTTTGTAAGGTTTCTGTTCAACGGAAGCACCGATCGTCACACACTTTGACATGTTTACACAATGTAGTTCACCTGAAAAAAGTCCAGTGTGAATACGAACCATACTGAACAAAATAAGGACACCAACGGACTTTTCTGGTATGAATATACCCCTAGTTTCTTTTTTTGTGAAGTTAAAGTTGCCTGCTTTGCTGGCCGGACATTCCGCTACTCCACAGACATTACAGTCTGGTATCGGCAGCAGACGGGTGAATGGAAAGTCTTCCTAGCGATTCGTCTTTTTCAAGCGTTAAACGTCGACGCGGCGTAGTAAAAGTCAACTAGTCGACCATTCGGTTGAACTCCCAAATACGCATCCGTTGGATCAACGCTATTTTCAATGGAATTCCTTTTAAAAGTAAGATCCAGAATCCTTGTGAGGATGTAAAGTAAGAGGGGCGGCATTTCCTGCAGGTTCAGACAATGTTTAGTGTCTGGATGTTCCTATTTTGACAGCGACTGAAAGAAGAATGAGAAGGGATACGACGAATTCAAGAGCATACCCCAGTCCTTTTCATTGACTGGCACCCAAGTCGAGTTTTGGTGTCCGATCTTTTGCCGGGTTTTGTTTTCCTCAGCCCCCCCCCCCCCCCCCCCCCCTCCTCCTCCTCTTCATCGTCTCGTGTCTGTTGGCTGATGAGTTTGTCTCTTTGTCTGGATTCAGTCAGACACTGCGTCACCTCCTGCATACAGACGCACAGACACTCGCAGATAACATCACCGTGGCAAAGACTGATGGAGGGAGGGTGGAGAGACAGATGTACAGACACAGACTAACAGCAGGGGGCGAGGGGGCATCTCCCACACATCAATCACGAGGCTGTGTGAAGCTCGCTTTTCGTGCTGGTTCATAGTTCAGCACTTAGACACACTCCGGCAGTGCAAACAAACGAAGTTCTATGGGAAAATTGCCCAAACTGGGTTCACACGTCAGCTTTATTTGGTCTGTACTGAAGTAGCAGAATGACAGACCTCCTCGAGACACATGATTGGGCAATTAATCGTAAGGTTGAATTTGGCATCTCAAATTCATCAAAACATTGTGATCAAAGATAAGTTATTAGTGTGCCGAGTGGTGCCGTGCGTAAATTCGGCAGATCTGGTTGGCTGGATCGGATCGTCAGATATTTTGCATTTGATGTCAAATCAGTGATCGGTCGTCATGTCGGAAATTTTCCCACCAAATCAATGACAAGTCAAGTCAAATTTATCTACAGAGCGCTTCATCACCAAAGTGTCTTAAAGGGCTTCACAAACCCGCAGTTGACAAATATGAACAACATCCCCTGATCTTAATCCCGTAGGAGGGCAAACAAAAAAAAACATCCGGGGGAAAAAAATAAGAAAGCTTGAGAAATGGGCGCAGATGGAGGGAATCTCCCTTTCAGGATGACCAGTCCACAATAAATGCTGACTAAGCAACATTTAACACATACCGTATTGGCCCGAATATAAGATGGTGTTTTTTGCATTGAAGTAAGACTGAAAAAGTTATGATCGTCTTATATTCGGGGTCTAGACATTATACCCATTGGGATTAATTGCCCATTCACGACACTAGATGGTGCCAGATATTGAAGCGAATGTTGAATTTGACTCCCCAGGCCAAAGTGAACCCCTGTCACGAAGAATAAAAATAAAAATAGTGGTAAGAAAGAAACGAGAAGAAAATAATAAAAGAGATAACAGAAAATGGAGAAACGTAGCAAAAATCTGGAGAAAAGTGGGTCGAAGATCGGCCAGGTTAACCGGCAGCTGAGGAGAAGTTATGATGTAATTTACATTTAAAAAACCAGAAGCCATTCATTTACAAATGTGATTGCACTCTAGTTTACATATTTAAATGTTCAGATATTAAGTTTGGAATGAGGCAAAATAACATGCTTTTTCTCTCAAATATATTATTGTTATGATCATTTGTTTCAGATGTACTGTAATTATTTCCTGGATAAATAATTTGGTGTTCAAAAAGTCTTTTTTCAAACATGAGTCTTGAAAAAGAGGGGGTTCGTCTTATAATCAGGGCCGTCTTATATGCAGGCCAATACGGTAATATGGTGCTTTATAATCATAACTAGACTAGTGTGAGAGTCCATTTCATAAGATGAAGCGCTGCAGGCGCCATTGACGTTCTTGATTGGAATCGCAAAGTAAGACACTACAGCAAAACACAATCTCGTTCACTCCAGGGACATTCTGTGCTGCCATTGTTAATAATCCAAGGTTCTCTGCATTTACAGTCAGATTTTAATTTTTCCCAATATTTGATTGATTATTTGTGGTGGGGGGGTGGCTGGCGGGGGTCAGGATTTGAGCTGTAATTGCACCTCTCAAGTAACTGGACAGAGATGAATCCGTCATTGCCACACTGTCAATACCACAGCAGCATCTTCCGGTAAGGGAAGTTGAGCAGTTATGCGGGGTCAAGTGCGCTAAAAGATGCGAAGGAGTCGATAAAAGGCGTCACATAGGGGCAAAGCTACATCCTCCCTATCAGAGCTGGCCGTGTAGCGATGGAACTGTTGGGAGCTGCACACGAGGGCGGCTGGGCTGTTCATTGTGTGGGTGGTAGTGAGAGAGAAGAAAAGAAGGCTGGCGAGCTTCAGGGAAAAAAAAAAATGCAGCCTACTTTCCCCTCCGGGACTGCAGCACGTATTAGGCTGTATGTGCGTGTGAAACAGTAATAGGGGGGTTGGGATGCAAATGAGGTGAGCACGTATGTCAGCGAGCTCGGCTGGCATCACATTCATGATGTCTCAGCGCAGGACGGCTGATGGGAAAGCGGCCTGCTCTGCATTGGTGATGATTAACAACTGGACGGGGTAAAGAGATTTTTGGTGGCTGCTAGTTTCCATTTGAACTCCCCCAAACCCAAAGCACTGATAATCAAATCAAATGGCAATGCGTTCTCTGGGGAGAGGCTTGCACGCGCTGCTGTGTTTCAGGGGACCGCTGGTGTGTGCAGGAGTCTTGAAAAATTAATGACTTCTTGTGGTAAATAAGGCATTCAAGTCAGATTTCACGTTGCTATGGTGATAAAGAGCCTTGGATCGTTGTTTTGGAACTTAAAACATTTTTGCTATGTTGCGCTCCACTTAAATATTATGGTCCATTCCCATAAGTAATTAGTTTGTTCCTAAGCAGTGCAATTATGATGATTCTTTTTATAGTCTTAATCTAAATATGATACACAGTAAATATTTTTTTTAAAGTGTCCACACTCCTTGTTCAGTTGCCAAGTTTTTGTGACATTCAAAGATGAGACCAAGATAAATTATTTCAAAAACCTTTCTACCATTCATGTGATCTGTAACCTCTCAAACTCAATTGAAGAATATTTTTTTTCCTCATTGTACAAAACCGTATCTCCAAACCACCTATGGGGAGAAATGTGTCATGGTCCAATGAAACAAAGGTTGTAGTTTTTGGCAATAATTATTCCAAAAGGTTTGATTGATTGTCACAACAAAAAAAAAAAGTCAACACGAGTTTGAATTTGATAGCTTAAGACCGAAAGCAGCCAGATTCCCAGCTATGAGGGTGTGCACACTTATGCAAACATTATTTCAATTGTTTTTACTCTCCCTTTAAATAAAAAAAAAAAAGATCAATTGAGCTGAGTTACAGGTGATATTAATTGTGGAAAAGTTGTGATATTATTTGTCTTTTCATGTCACAAAAACCTGGCTGCTTAACAGGGGTGTGTTGACTTTTTATATCCACGATCTTAATGTAATCCTATATTGCACACATTTTTTACGTGTTCTTTAGTATACAGTAATTAAATTAAACAAAGAAATTATACAAAGTGCCTTACATAATAATGATTTCTACTGTTAAAATAAAAAAATAAAGTAAAAATTAAATTGTGACCTAGTGATGAGCATGTTTGCCTCACAGTTGAGAGGTACCAGGTTCAAATCTTGGTTCGGGACTTCATGTGTGCAGTTGGGATGCGCGTTATGAAACTGGATGGATGAAACGTAAGAATTTTGGACTGTCATACTTCATGAAACGACTTGAGCTTAATCGACTGTGTCGCAGCTGTCAAAGTGTGTGTTGCTGGTATTGCATTTGAATGTTTTCATGAGCTGATACCGCTGTTAGTAATTACAACAATGTCCCTCCGGCTTTTTTAGCTGACGTGACTTTTTTGGTCTCATTTATTTCGCAGCTGATTTATTGTCCGACGGGCAGAATGATTTTTGCACCATCGTTACAAATATGCCAGTGTGAATTTAATGGCCGGCATTGCTGCCGTAATCCTCCCATAATAAACTCAATTATGATTTATATTTTGACATGAAGCGGGGCGTCAAGCTCAATTTTCAACACAGGCCACTTGGTTGTGGCGGTTTCCGTCAGAGGGCTGTTTTGACTTGGATCAGGAAATCCTATCTAGCAGCCGTATAAGCACTCCGTGTAAGACGTACCTGAGAATCATCTTCCCCTACTTCTCTCCAGGGCCATTCCACACTTCCGGCATCACGGGATTTCAGCACACGATTAACATGGACGGCAGGGACGAGTTCACCGAAGACAGTGAGTGCTGCAGCAACAACTCGCAGGAAGTCGTCGGACATGAGAGCGCCACAGGTAGAGGACGACGGAGGGACGCGGCAGGGATGGGCAACATTCCTCGCACTGAGGCGGTGTTAGTGAGAGTAAGCCCTGCCCTGTGCTCTGTTGTCCCGTCTGTATTGATAGGGCTGTGTTTGCCTCCATAGAAGACAGCGAAAGCGACCCGGACTCCTCGTCCAACGCCTCGGCCGATGACCACATGACTGCCAAGAGGGCACCGTGCCGCCTGCAAGGAGCAGGAGTCAAAGAGGTGAGAGCGATGATGGATGGATAGAAAGATGCTCCACAGAGTTTGACTTAAAACTATTCATGAAGTGGTGTGTATCTCAGCACATGAGGTTCACATTCACAATATCATACGTTGACTTACTTAGGCAATGGCGCGATACCCTGCTTCTCTTTTTCAGAGGGTGACTCCATTAGGGGGTGCAAATTTTTCACACAAATGGCCTGGCTTGATCTGGCATGTAATTACACAATAGTAAACAATTTTTTTAATATTTTGGGGTGGGTTGCCGCCCTGCAAGCAAAGCCGCCCTGTGTGGCCACATATAATGCACATGCCATAAACAGCCGCTGATTGACTGTGTTCTCCATAAATCTCTGTTGCTTCAACTAGTACAAATAACACAGTGGACCCCCAAATGTTTGCAGGTTCAGCATTTGCAAATTCACCTATTCCCTGAAATTTTGGGGGAAGAACCTATACCTTGCTTCTACAATTTTTTTTTTTTACCCAATCACCTACTTATTCACTTTTTTTTTTTAAGATTTCCCAAACTTTTTTTCCCCATGTCATTAAGACGCAGCTTAAATCAGTTGAGGATTTTTGCAATTCGCGATCATGTCCACACGCACACACAAAGGGATTTTCAAGAGCACCTTTTTTCAGTCTGATACGAGTATGAGTATTCTCGCGTCCTCACCGAGTGAACAATTGCATGTTTACGTCCGAGTAAACACGCAATTGTTTGAGTAAAATGCGTGGTTACGTCCGAGTTCGTTAGGATTCGTTCAAGGTTGCAAATGTTCGACAAACATTCAGTTTTTGTGATTTTTCTTGTCGCATTGAACTTTTGAGGAACTTTTGGACGTGTTCAAAATTCCTTTGCGACAGGAAAAGTACAGGCGAATGACTGGTGTCCATTTGAGGATCCTTGAATGAACCCTGACCAGACCGCAACATTCGCTGTCTTCGAAAACACTCGCAATTCTTTTGCCGGTCTTTGGGATTGGGGCATGGATAACACAATTCACAGCTAGTTTCCAAGGGTGTCCACTCATAATGGCAACACCTTCCAGGTGTCGTCTTGGTCTGTTGATGTCAAAAATATGGACAGCATGATGAAGAGACTGTTGACAACCAACACAATGCAAGTCACAGTGCCGTTCATTTTGTCCCACAGCAGATGGTGATATTGGCCAAAATGGCGGCCCCTTGAGATGGATGAAAGTGGATGAATTCCTCTGTTTAATTGACACACGATTAATCAGAATACAATCTTTAGTGTGGGTGGATGCATCATATTCATCCAAAACATCATTTGCCTTTAGCACCCCTTTAAAGACGAGTGAAAGACAGAAGCAGCTATTATTTCTGCGCGCCTTCTGTTCGCAAATGTTCTCCATTTCAGCATCAGAGTGAGTCATGTCTAAGACACCACACAGCAGTGTGTCACTATGGCTGAGTCATACTGGCTCACTTGCACATTCAATATGTCATTAAAGTGCACTGGCCGAAAGGCTTCGGGAAGTGGGCAAAGCGGGCATTGAGCCACCTGCGGCTCCAGAAAATTTGACCCATTTTTTTTTTTTTTTAGGGGGTCTAAATATGTTTCTGGAATGTGTGTGGAATATGTATTTGAAGGGCGCTTGGTTTTCCGCAGGAGCACGAAGAAGGCTCAGACCACAGCACCAACTTTGTATGTCCACTGTGCACGCTGGACTTCAGCAGCCCAGAGAAGCTCATTTCCCATGTCTACCAGGTGAACCAAACACAGTCTCAAAGATCATGTGAAATGCACAGTAGAGGAAGCTTCACCATCAAATGGAAACAGATATTGACTGATATATACATTGTCTGTTATTTTATTTTTTGAGCTCTATAGTCTGCTAGCATATTGCTAACGCTAATTAGCACCTATGTTGGAGCATATTAACCCTTTAGGCAATGGATTGAAAACAAACGATACTGTTTTAGCTGATTTCTTTTTTCAGTCTGTTAGCGTATTGCTAACACTAATTAGCATCTATGTTGCAGTGCGTTAAACCTTTAGGCAATGGATTGAAAACAAACCATACCGCAACAACATGTAGATTGACAATATTAATCTCTTATTTTGTCAATTAATTGGGGACCTCTCTCTCCCCCCCCCCCCCCCCCCCCCCCACATGTT
>CAAKHF010008199.1:63788-86688 GCA_901007745.1 Hippocampus kuda
GGCCCCTCCCCCCCCCCCCCCCCCCCAGCGCTGCAATATGATTGGCTGCTGCATCTCGGCAGAACTACCTACCTCAGCTTTTTTAACGTGATCATATTTAGGTGAATCCTATATATCAACAACCACAGCTGAAAACGTTTTTCTGTTAAACAGCACACGAGCATGATGAGCAGCACCAAGAGCTACGTGTGTCCCGTCTGTGGGCGAGCGCTGAGTTCACCCGGCTCACTCGGACGCCATCTTCTCATCCACTCAGAGGACCGTCTCTCAAACTGTGCCGTGTGTGGCGCACACTTCACCGACACCGACAACTTCAACAGGTACTGCCCCTCATTTGGTAGGATTGGAATTTGGTTAAATTCACCAGTGGTAGTTTCACTGGTGTGAATGTTTGGATTATTGTTTGTTAGCAGCGTTCACTTCTGATTCGCAACACTTGATTGATGGCTTGTGATGTTGTTGACACAGTGGAGTTTAGTAGTGTTTTTATTTTATTTACTTCAATTGTTAGCCATATTGTTAATTTATTTGACTTGTATTTAAATGAACAGGTTCTTGTTTTTTATGTTTGTTTTTGTTCGATTCTTGAAAATCCTTATTTTTATGTGTTGTTGATTTACTTTCCTTTTATTGTATTTGATTAGAATTCCTCTTGTTCCAGTATTATTAACTATTTTAGTACGTTTGATTTGTAGCTGTATATATTTTGTTCATAACTTATTTTCGTGTGTGTGTGTGTTTCGCTTGGGAGTCTCAACTTGAGCTGAGAGGTTGATTTGAGTAGTAGTGAAGTCAAGGTGTGGCTTTAAATTGTGGGGGGAAAAAAAAGTCTCCTTTAAGCTTAGCTGTCTGCTGTTTTTTGCTCCAGGGAGAAGCTCAAGGATGTCCTGGACATGACCAGGCTGGAGGTCCCCGGCGGAAGTGACACTTGTCCCCTGACCCACTCGCTTTCCAGCACTCCCATGGCCAGTCCAGGACCGGGGCCTCATTCCTGTCATGGGCCCGGCCCCAGTCCCAGTTCCTGCCAGGGCCCTCAGTCATGTCAAGTCCACGACCCTAACAGCAGCCTATGTCAAGCCAATCAAGCATGCCACATGTCCGGACCATGTCAAGGACCCGCGAGCCAAGGAGCCTCGTTTCCCTCGCTACCCGACAGTTTGCTATCCGAAGGGCCGTCGCTGGCGTCCATCCCTGATGCCCTCACTTCCTCCTCCTCAGGTCTTCCTCCTATCCCAGACATCCTGAGTCCGATGCCCGTGTATCCGGCCGGGGTGCTCCTGGTGTGCAACAGTTGCGTGGCCTACCAGCAGCTGGTGGAGTCCCAGTCCCCCGTGCGCAAATGGGCCTTGCGCCGCAAAAACGAGCCCCTGGAGTCCCGCCTGCACCGGCTGGAGCGTGAGCGCACGGCCAAGAAGAACAAGCGCGCTTGCGAAACCGACGAGGAGCGCGAGCTGCGGCGCCTGCGAGATCGCGAGGCCAAGCGCATGCAGAGGATGCAGGAGTCGGAGGAGCAGCGGGCGCGTCGCCTGCAGCGGGACCGCGACGCCATGCGCCTCAAGAGGGCCAACGAGACGCCTGAGAAACGGCAGGCCAGGCTCGTCCGCGAGCGCGAGGCTAAGAGGATCAAGCGCCGGCTGGAAAAGATCGACCCCGCCCTCAGGACGCAGATCGAGCACGATCCGGCCGCCATGGCCGCACTCACGGCCGACATGAATCTTTTTCAGTTCCCCTGCCCCGTGCCCGTCCCTTCCATGGGCAATGGACTCTTCATGAAGCTGCCCTAAGAGGACTGCAGATGTGACAAACACTTTAAATCAGGGGTGTCCAAACTTCCAAGTGCATATACAGAAAAATAAAAAACTTAAATATTGTTCCCCATAAAGTCCCTTTAAAAGTGAAACTTTGATGTCTTCTAAAGGTGACACAACAGAAGGCTGCTGTGAGCAAACCTTTCAAATTTGAATGATTCAAAAAAACTCGCTAGGTCTATCAAATTAGTCTTCAAAATTGTGAAAAACTAAGCGGTTGTCCACATCTTCTATACATGTTTTGCTGCAAAAACATATCCACACACATATCCCATAAACGGCGAGCACGAACAGCTACGTTTTACGCTTATAAAAGTACCTGAAATACAAACTAAAATATCCTTCATTTTATATATACCGGTATATTTTATATATATGGGCCCGAAATGACCTTGGGCCACAGTTTGGACACCTCTGCTCTAATTTATTCCAAGTGTCGTGAATGTTCCAAGTATGGACAACCACCTTCAAGCATGTTGTAAAGAGATTGAACCTGTTTATTCTACTTCCTTAAGAGGAGACAGAACGTTTTGCACGCGGACCCCTCAGTGGTGGGAGTGGGAGGGGTTGGGGGACCCCTTTGCAATGCCCTTACTGTTCAAGTTCCAGTTCGGTTCCGCTTCCTGGACACATTCTACCTCAGCCCCCCTTTGACTGAATGGCGCCTCTTTTTCTACTGCCTCTACTAAACGGGACCAAAACACATTCTTGAGAAACCTTGCTTCTCTTCTTCCCACTCCACTACGGCAGCAAAGAGGTGGTAAATTTCCAGGAAATTTTGCCGGCAATTTAAGGTGGGAAATTTGGAAACTTTTCATGGGACTTTAGGCAAGTGTATCAGAAAGAACTGGGAATTACGGTAATGCATGCAGTGGTCCTGGTGCCTTGAGATAAGTGGAATTTATTCTGTGATCACGGTGATGACTCACCAGGGGGCAGTATAATTTGTACATCCAGACTTAAATGAAGAAAATCGTCACGAGTCGTTGTAAAGCAGACAGCTCTCCGAGTACGAATGTGAGGGCATTACCGAACAGTGAACCCACGCGTATTCGTGGTTCAGCCTTCACAGTTGTTAAAAAATAAATAAATAATAATAACCTACCGTATTTATTTGCTCATATTCATCGTTTTTTGCGCTCAGGCCAAAGCCATGCCTCAAAAATATGTTGCTTTGGCGCCATCTGCTGGCACTTTGGTGCCAAGCGTGTTGAACTGCAGGGAGGAGCTTCATTCCATTTTGTGGCATAAATTACTCGTTTTCTAATTTTCGAAAGGCATGATGTCCATTTTCGTTGCAGGTTCATTCCCATGGAAAGTTTCCAACTTTGCAAAATTTTGCAAGCCAACACACCACACAACCTTTGCTATTTCCTCCTTGTGTCTCTGCTGCTGGTTCTCAGTAGATGTGACCTCTCGTCAGGACTGATTTACAGATGCATCGCCATCCATTGGAGTAGAGCTGGAATCTTGATCAATTTCAGAAGTTCAGTTCAAAGTATCAAACACATAAACAGTATTATAAAGTAACCAGTGGAATCTTACATGTATTATAATTTTGACGATGAGAGTTTACATAAGGCAGCATAGTGTGCTAGTGGTTAGCTTGTCTGCCTCACAAGGCTGAATTTCTCGGTTATCCAGGACACTAAATTGTCCATATGTGCGAATGTGTTTCTTTTTGAGTTTTTTTTAATTGATTTACTGAAATAAATGAACTTTTCTATAATCTTGGAATTTATTGAAGATGCACCTGTATGTATTGCAGCTCAATCCAAGTTCAAGTCCTCAAATCACAACTTTCTGGCCTCGCATCCCTGTGGCGTGTTTCGCTTTAAAATGTGCTTCCCTACTTTTCTATTGTGGCTGATTTTTATTTATTTGTTTTTGAAGCGCACTTCACGCGTGTTGTCAGAGTATCCCAAAATGTTGCCATTGCTTTGAAATTCCCCTGAAACTTCACAAGGACGCAAGTTCCTTGCTTTGTAGCATCTATATGGAAAGCTGTTAGAGCGTTTAGTCCATATTCTTGAAATCCTGCTTCAAGTCCATGTACTAGTACCCTCACTGTAGGTCAATTTTGGCATAGTAGTAGCGCAACCTCATTTTACTAGTAAGGCAAAACTACTGATGGGCATTTTGGTGCTACTAGTGGGATCCAGGAGGCTACTAGTTGGACCTAGTGCGACACAGTAGTTCGCTGTTAAGGTTTACTTGCATGCTAGCAGACCAAAAATGGCACTAGTAGTGGGAAAACCATGACCAGTGAAGGCAACACTATGCATCAGTTGATGACTGTGCACTACGAATACAATGTTAGATTTAAATAAATAGGATTTCAGAATGTCACCAATAATTATCCAGCTTCAGCTAAAGTCAATTGTCCGATTCATTAAATATTTTTTAATGAATCGGACAATTAGTTCATTTTTTTCTGCCAAATATAAGTATTGGCATAGGCCTTAAAAAAAATCCATAACGGTCTATTTTTTACCGATGATCTATTCATTGGAGAAAAATGGAATAATAAAACAGCAAAACGTACATGTGAGGTCTGGGTGTTATCGCAGTCCAAGTTCAACACGACATATGTGACTGATTGAGGTGGCTGGATTATCTCGGCGAAAGGGAAGAGCTCACCAACACAGATTTGTAAACAATATGCGAGAAATGGGCCTTTTGTGTACATGGAAACATTTCACAACCAATACAACAGACAAATAGCACACAATTTTGATAATAGTTTAGATTTATATTTGTGTATATGTATATATGTATATATATTATATTGTGTCGTCTTAACATGTTGAATGCAACATCTCCAAGTTAGCTGTAACAATAAAAATACAATATCTTTGTGTCCTTAAAGTACATGAAATTCAAACAACCAAACAAAAATAAAGAAAAAAAAACGGCCTAAGTAGTTCACAGAGGTACAAATATACAGTACAAATCTAATTTATCCAATAAAAGGGTACAAATAATAATAATTAAAAAAAGAAACATGAAAATAGAAATATTAATGCTTTGTTAAATTCAGGTAGGTGTAGGGTAGTTCTAAGGGTGCACTTTGGGTGGACAACTCTATAAGGCTTTTGATAAACGATCAATACATATCGGTACAACCATACGATAGTAAAAGTCATTATACAAAGTTCAGACGACCTGGATTATACTTGAGGATTGAATGTTACATTTACATCTTTGCATATGTTTTGCAGATTTAGGCATTTGGGGAGGAGAAAAAAAAAAAGAAAAATTGGGGAGGAGAAAAAAAAAAAGAAAAAAAATACATTTGTTTTTTTTCCTTATGCAGTTACACATCACAACTTCACATACAAAGCAGTGTCATTTTGTGCCCCCAAAATAAGAACAACAAAATCTGGGAAAAATACATCTTTAAAACTAGAAACTGTTCTGTTTTTTTGTTTGTTTCCTCAAAATTCATCTCTGGGAAGTCCACCACCACTCACAGACACACACACACACACACACGTATTGTACAAAGCGGGAGTTAAGGCATCAAACAATCGCGGTCAAAGCTTGTGTATGACAACGGCACACAACTCGGGCAAGTGATTGAGCATTTATTCCATATTCACCTTTAGGTCCATGTACGACTGCGCTCTTTGTCCTCACTAATAAGACAACTCGGCACACTGGGAGCAGACCAAATAAAGGCTGAAACTTCAAGATTGTACTCGCGTGCTAGAGAGTAGGAACATTATAAAACTCATATATAAATTGTGTGTGTGTTGTCAAGCGATTAGAAATTTTCAACAAATTAGTCGCACAATTTTCCATAGCGGCAACGAATCCCATTTTTCTACAAAGTATGTAACAGATATTTACTTGAGTAATATCTTGGAAATAATGTCAAATCATCAAAAAGAAAGTCTATTTAGATTCAAAGACGATTCGAATAGCTTATTTTGACCTTTATACATCTTTATATAGCGCTTTCAGAACAGCTGAAGCGGTAACAAAGCGCTTTACTGAACACCGAACATAAAATAGCAAGAATATAAATCTTCGAATGCAATTCTCCAAACAATTAGCGCTTGACTAGTAGCATGTAGATGTCAACTGGTGTGCAGTTTTTCTTCCCGAGTACCTTGGACTTGTCTGACTTGTTTTCGAAAGTTCTACTAGTGAGGACAAATAGCATTCTAGTACATATACCTCAAGATCTCGAATAGATGCGCAAAGGACTTTCCGCCCTGCGATTCTTCAAACGACAGCGACAACACTGCCAAGAAGGGGATATTTAGTGCAAGTACTCACAGCAACACACCGTCAGCCATGTCAACACAACAAAAAATAAAGGCTGGCATAGCACAACAACAACATAACAGAGCGCCCCCGGTGGCCAAAAGGTAAAGATAGCGGCAGCAAAGCTCGCACCCTGAAATGGGATGAATACCTTGTGAATGTTGACACTAAATCAGGGGTGGGGAAACGTTTTCCGAACAGGCCTACGTTTAGTTTTTCCAGTCTTGCAAAAATCACAATTTCATAAACCTGTTTGCATAATCGCCTTAAATCATATTGATCTTACTCTATATTGATTCCAAAATTATTTTGTGACAACAACAATGCATAGATGGCAGAAACTACAATGTATCCGTTTTTCAATTTATACAGCCGTCATTCATATAACAAAATAGATTTGTTTTCAGCTAAGCAGGCCCATTTCACACAGAGTAAGTAAATGAAGACGACATCACCATGATTTAGTATACTCTACTCACAAAAAGTTAATTACATTAACGCACTTGAAAAGTGAACTTAATTGGACCTCTAAACTAGTGGCAGATTCTGGCATGTGCGATATATGTGGCAGCGCAGGGTGATATTTCTGCTGCCCATCAAATAAAAAAACCTGGCGTTAAATTCTTTTCTATTGACATATAAATCATTGCCGTTCGTATGGGGACTTTGCGCGCCCCCTCTGTCAAAGAAAATCTCAGATGAAACACTGATTTCCAGCCAGAGTGCCGGCGCACACGAGTGTGCCGTGAGAGCTCCAACGGTGTGCCACGGTAACTTATCAAATGTCACTTCGTTGGTGATACAATTTATTAACAACAAATAAATGTATCTTTGTCCCTCTATCGATGCCAGCAACTTTGATGGCAAAAAGTATGAAATGGACTTATGACTTATGGATCCTGTTTCTGTGACAATTCTGTTTGGTGGTGTGCCGTGCGATTTGTCGAACTTAAAATATGTGCCTTGGTTCAATAAAGGCTGGAAATCACTGCTCTAGGTGTCCTGATGTCCAATTGTAATGGAACCAGGAAATGTATCGATCCATTCATGGATCAAACACCTGTTAAGAGTTTTTGTCATTGAGCGTCTGCTTAGTTCTGAAACATTTCCAACAATTGTTGGACACATACATTCAAAGGTATGGAGGTCAAATTAAGGTCACCTCTAAAGGTTTTAGTGCACTGTAATTGCCCCCCCCCAAGCTCGACATCTTTAAGTTCCTGTGAGTTGAGTATACTTCTTGTGAGTTTTGTTTTGTTTTGTTTTTGATGCTGTACTGTGAGAATTCTCAGAAAATGTGCCTTGCTTGAATAAAGGTTGGGAACACCATTACTATATATTCCGAACATATGCGGGTTAAAAAAAAATTTTTTTTGGCCTCTTCTGAAGAGTTCCGCTGAGGTTTTATTTGTTTTCAGAATTGTATGGCAAGCGAGAGCACGTATTCTAGTGCAGGTTGGTTGCCCAGCTGCTGCTTAACATCCACAATGACAAGCAGAGAGAAGAACGGCAGAGCAAATTAGCAATCGGCTGAGCGGTCCTGCTGTGTTTACTGCATAGAAGACGACGTGTTAAAAAAAAAAAAAAAAAAAAAGGCAGCCGTATTGCAAATAGCATCAAAATCACTCATACAGGGCGTCCCTGAAGTCGGGACATATAACTGACAGCAATGTTGAGTTATTGCATTGGGTTTACCTGAATTTTGCAAAAGGCATCAACAATTTGCCGAACAAATGTTGGAAATTATATAAAAGACGTTAATACGGTGTTTCCCCCTACTATTTGAGTACTTGGTGAATTGCCCATATATGCAACAAGATGATGGCTCAGCACTACTTTTGGCACACCACACTCAGTGGTGGAGGGGTCGTCTCCCAACCCAGAGGTTCAGGATTCAATCCCTGGCCATTGCGACCTTGTCTCAGTGTCCTTGAGCAAGACACTGAACCCCCAGTTGCTCTTAATGTTGCGTCATCAGTAAGTAAATAAGAAAACGGTGTAAGGGGCTTTGTACTGTAAGTGACAGCCCATTTACCAGTTCCTTGATCCCAAAATGGTGCCAAAGCACGACATTTTTCTATTAGATAAGGATATGTCATAACTAAATGAAACTCCTACCATCGCTTCAACATAGTTCCTTGGCACAAAGATACCACCAAAGCGCCACTTTTTTGTTAGAGGGTAGGTTACTCCCATGAAAAAAAATGTGAATATGTGGGGAACACTGTATTCTAATTCAATGGAATGTTGGAAATGTAACTTCTTGAAAATATTAAAGTGTCCTGACTTAAGAGACACCCTGTAGATTACTTTTTTTTAATGAGGCCAGAGGCCAGACATTTTAATTTAAATATTTGCTGCTCAACACAAAGCAAAACAGCCAGTTGGAAGTCGTACTTTTTTAGTAGGAATGTCTCTGCGTATATGATGTGCTGCCTAATTACTAAAACCTTTGCATGTTTCCGTGTCTTCTAATTGCACTTATATTTTCAGTGAGCGGGAGGAAACTGCAGCATTCATCTTGGCTAATTTGTAAACAGATTTTTTTTTTAAACGCATGTCAGTTTTCCAAACATATTCCCTTCACGTGGTGTGAGACAAAAGTGACTAATTAACCACGGACAAACAGAGGAAAATACGAGAAGAAAATGTGATCAAACATCAGCAAGATGGGGAATCAACAAGCTTAGAAAATGGAGGATGGAAATAGTGCATCAATATTTAAGTTGGGGTGAGACAAGGTGGACTTTTTTTTTGGAAAAATATCTGATGAGCATAGCCCCGCTGCGGGCTCTATTGCTTAAATTTTGGTAAATGCGCAGACTCGAGACAAAGGCAAACGTGATTCTGTGGGTCATTCCCCAAGGTCACAGTCTGCTGTGTAAGGAGGTCTCTGTGGTACATCGAGGAGATGAGTTGGTAGGGTGGACTCGCTGACGATACTGGAATGAATAAAGCACGGATTCCAGTTTGTTATACTTAAGCACACATAGACAGACATAAACACACCGAGGTGTTAGTGGACAAAAAGAGGGCGTGATTGATTCTTCACAAGTTGGATTGTAAGACGAGCGACGGAACGCGCTGCGCTTCGTG
Organism: Hippocampus kuda; assembly: GCA_901007745.1. Lineage (NCBI taxonomy): Eukaryota > Metazoa > Chordata > Actinopteri > Syngnathiformes > Syngnathidae > Hippocampus > Hippocampus kuda. The sequence goes on from CAAKHF010008199.1 coordinate 72,965, forward strand.
TGTCAGTGTCACGCAACAGACGCCGGCCGTCAGGAATGGATTCAAGATTAGAGGGCTCCAAACGCAAGCTGGAGTCGTCCAAGTGCATTCCAATTAGGAAGCCGGGGCGTTCCCAAAAGAGGGGGTGACCTCCAGTGAGGAAGTGGTGACAGAGGGAGGAGAAATGCAGTGTACGAGGACTATTCCTGGAAACTACAAACTTCTCCCTTAGGGCGAGTGACGTGGAGCCAGAACAAGATATAGATATAGATATTTTTTTCAGTTGGATGTGCAAAGAATCTTCAACATTCTCAGGCTACATTCTCACTCTTTTCTCCATCCGCAAAAGGTCTCCTCCACAGCTGTTACTAGGGCTGAACGATTATGGAATACAATCGAATTGCAATTCCAAAGTATTGTGATTGCAATTTAATATGTGATTAGTTTTTTCAAGGTCCTTATAACGTGCATTTAAAATGATAACCAAATGATTGGGGGCAAATTAAATAGTTTATACCCATGAATATTTTTTTTTGCTCAGATTTTCATGGCAATTTTTGTTTACCCCCCATCCTTCATTTTTTTTTTTACCAATATAATGAAACTTGAATTGTTTTTGTTAGTGCTGTGTTTCGTGTATGTTGATGTTACTTCTGGGCAAAATGTGTTCCTTCTATAAAAAGGTGGTAGATAAAATTGTGGTAATATAGATGTACTTTCATGTGCTTTGAATTTTTGGACAGGTAAAGTTCTGTCATAGAAAACTATTTAAAAATCTCTCCTAGGTAATGTGTGTTTATTATTTCTGTTTACCAATTGCTACTAGATAGTCGATCAGTTCTGTTTTTGTGCATGTGAGGGATTAAGAAATTGCTTTTTCCATTCATTGTGCTTCTTAGATGGGTTGAAAAAATGAACTGTTAATCGGCGAGCAGTTTTCGCCAAATTGTATCTGCAAAATGGCATTGGGTGTCTGTGATAACTGATCACTCTGATTGACTGTTAGCTAGCCAATCGGAAAGGGGAATTAACAAAAGCAAACAGCGAAAAGCATTATCTAGTAAATAATTCTGAGCTAAATATTGCTATTGACAAGGTTGCAGTGTGTGCAATTCATTCCACGGAACCATGACTGTGGATGGTAAGATAGAAACAATATTGTAGAATACGACTGTAATGCATTCTAAATCATTGTGATGTCGGTTTGATTTCGATTAATCGTTCAGCCCTAACTTCCACAGAACGGCGTTGCTACTTCCCTGCATTGGAGCGTCCTTCGATGGACAGTTTGACCTCTTGGGGGATAAACGAGGGCCGGATGTGTCCAGAGGTGCTGATCTGTGGACAGGCGCCATGCTCTCCCTTCATACTGTATCTTTGGAGGCCAGGTGAGGACCAGCGCCTCTGAGAAGCACCCAGCACGGCCCCCATGGCGGCACCCGCCAAGGCAGAGGCATCCGTGTGCAACTGGTAGCCGCTCTGACTCCTGGGGTGCTCGCCTGAGGTCCGACTCGGTCTGACGTGGGGCTCGGGGTGGTGTGTGGCTTCTTCCTTGTCCGCCGTGTCTTTCTCTGCCTCCCTCGGCCTGTCTCTGTGCATGCGCTCTGTCCTGGAATGAGTCTGAGGACGCGAGTGCTGCGGGGCGGGCGGCCCCATGAGCTGCTGAACGGGTTCAGGCGCAGAAGCGCTTTTGCTCAACGTCCGAGCCACATTCTGCTGTTGGGGGTGATGGTGTTGCGCGGCGGCTTTTTGCTGCAGTGTGATGGACACGCACACATCCCCAACTTGCATCTGATGGCAGGCCAGGCCGTAAAGCTGTGCTGTGCGGTCCGGGCTGTAGGATGACCAGCCTTGGCCAAACACGAAAAAAGGGTGCTCTGGGGGTACATCAATGGTCACTTTGCTCTGTTGCTCCCCCACGGTAAAGTGCAGCGTCACGAGATCGGGCCTCTGCTGGCTGGCGCGAATGTCCACCACCATGCTTGAGTCGATTTTCAGACCCCCACTAAGCTCGGCGCTGCGCACAAAGTCCTGAGTCTGCAGGTCCTCCACGCGCTTCAGCTCCCCAGTGGCCAGCTGGATAATGGCGCCCTTCATGAAGTGTGACGGGTTGGCAGTGGCTGGTCCGGGGACAGTGCTTGGAGCTAAGACCTGGGTCACCTCAGCGGGGGGCTGCTGCTGAGGTATGACCGGCTCACCCACGGCCCTCTCAGGGAGGCACGCCCGACCTGAAAGATCTGAGGCTTTAAGGGAGGACTTAGGAGAGCTGTCATTGGCCTGTTGCTGAGGCTGTGGGTGATACTCCACAGGGACGAGCATCGGCTGCCCATTGGCTAGCATGACAGCGTGGGACGGCGGACCCGCATGTTGTTTTTGCTGCTGCTGCAGTCCACTCACTCTGGGCTCACCGTAGCTTACAGGTTGGACCAGGTACCCAGACTGGCCAGAAGCGAGAGCCGGGTTTTCTCCATGGACATCTCTGGCTCGCTGCATACTCTGCGACAGATTCATGGGGGCGAAGGAGACCTCTTTACGCCCTCCACTGACACCTTGGTTGGAGGAGGAGGAGGTCAAACTGCCAACCACCTGCTGCACCTGGAACAACATTGAAAAAAAAAAAAAGACATCAATAATTGAAACGTATTCAACTTGGACAGCACGAAAGGTCAGACCACTTAGAGGCAACATTCTTGAGAGCAAATATGCCCCTAAAGTAGAATAGAGTATTCTACCATTTATCCTGTCCATTAATTGAGTAATCTAATACAAATTTATTTTGCATTATTAAGCACAATAACAGAATATGTGAGGTGTAGGTATACTTATGTCATCGGACAGCGGTAGATCAGTTGGTAGAGGAGGTCATTGGTTCGAATCCCGGCTTTCCCTGCCTGCTGTCAAAGTGTCCTTGGAAAAGACACTAAACCTAAATTGCCTCTGTCTAGATTGTTAATGAAAAAAACTGTTTTCAATTACCCTCTTGGTTTCCCAAAGAATAAATGTCCATTTGGCATCCTTATATTCTACTCTCATATCTGTTACTGACTGTGTATGGCTTTTATAGGCACTGTCTAGCCTGGTGAGTGACGTGGGCGTCAGCAAATCCCCATGTAGAGTTGGCTGACTGGTAAACTATTTTACCCTAGCCCAGAGAGATATATCAATGTGTTAGCCCATCTGCATGCTGAGAGACTGGGGTTGATTTGTGGCCATCAACAGCTCATCTGTGCCAATCAACGCGGCTTATTATGTGTTTGTTCAACAAAGCCATTAAAAGTGCAAAAGGCGGCTCTGTCTATCATTGACTGATTCGATGGCAGATGATACGAAAACATCTAACATCAATGTGTTACCTTGTGTTGGGAATCATAGACTTGTTCCTGTGGTGCATATTATACTTTGTCTTCCTTGTAAAGTGTGATATTATCTCAAACTTGGGGGATTATCTGTCTTTTACTGAATCTTTGCTCCTGGTTTGCCGCCATCGTACCAATCTATTCCTTAACAGAAGGGTGCATGTGATTGCATCAGCACTTGTCTATGTGGAAAAATTATCTGTGCAAAGCTTCCGGGTAGGGATTTTGCTTCAACCTTTTGGGCTAACAAATTACTCTGCATGCCTATTACTTTCATTGGAGACTGAAGTCCAGGGTGTACTCACTCAAACACGGCTAGGACATGCTATCCCCCCCCTTCAACCCTAATGAGGACGAGCGCTACAGAAAGTGAATGGATGCATCTCATGTAGAAGTTAAAATAATGACGAATAAAGGATTACTGTATCTGAACAAAAAAGTTGAGAATGAAGTCTGTGTCATGATGGATACTTGTTTTAGATGACACACGTCAACACTCACCTCGAGGTCACTGTCTGGAGTGCTTCGATGGCCGGGTGAGCTCAGCTTGCGTTTCTGGTTGGTCTCGTGCGCTCCAGGTAGGGCGGCTACTTGCTGCACTCGCGTGTTCCTGATGGGGTAGAGCGAGTCCAACGCAAGCTCCCTGCCCCCACGGTCCTTATCCCCTCCATTTATCTCTGGCTCCTTTTCCTGATGCACACTGTGGGTGTCCCTGGAAGCGGCGGCGGCTCTGGCAGCACCTTGAGGATGGTAGAAGACCGGCATGCCCCGCGAGCTGAGCTCTGCACCGGACAAGACGCCAACAGCGCCGAGTTGCTGCTGGGCGGCCTGCTCTGAAGGCAGCATCAGCGGGACGCTGCCGGATGCAGAAACTTTGGCAAAGGTATGAGTGGCTACCTGAGCCTGAGGAGGTGGGGAGACCACACCTTCTTGTATGACAGACTGGTAAGGGACGAGGTGCGAAACGGCATGGGCCTGAGAGATGGTCGCTGAAGGTGAAATTAACGAACCGGGGACAAATCCGGGGGGCAAAGCGTACGGTACCGCCGCATACGGGGAGCTGACGAACTGGAGGGAGGAATGAGGGAGCTGCGTGTAGCCCAGAGGAGGATACGGAAGGCCCGGATGCTGCAGGAGGGGCGAGTGTACAGTGTAGGCTGGAGAGATGTGGCTTAACACTGTGTGAGGACTGGTGGGCGAGTATGTAACAGACGGTAGAGCCACTTTATAAAGCATACTGTATTGGTCTACTGGCACTGCTGATATGCCCTCAGAAGTGTCCACGCCGTAGTGAAGTCCTGGCTGAGCTCGCAGCCACTCCCCGGACGGAGGCCCTCCCTGAGAGTCACTGTTGGCTGCACAGTTCGAGATGGAGCCCACTTCATCCTCTGCAACAGCACTTCCTCCACCGCTGGCTCCCACACCTCCTCCTCCTCTTTCAACAGTAGACGCCGCTCCTGGTATCCCTGCAGTGCCGCCACAGTTACGAACAGGGAGGTCCCTCTTCTTAGGAGGCAGACACTCCTGGTTGCGTTCCTGAGCTGGTTTCATCGCGACGTCGAGACAAAGTAAATTCACTGTACGCCGCAGGAGCAGACACTCGCAAGCCAGTCGGGCCACGCAGGCACCAGCTCTGAAATCCCCGGGCTGACTTCCGCTGGCAATTCTCCTGAGAACAAAACAAAGCACATATGAGCGGGAGAACAAAATCATGTCTTCTCTTGGGGTACATTTACAAAATGGCTGTCTCAGATGACTTTATTTAATTTGGGGTTTGGAATGAATCATACATGGTCAATAAAAGATGATGCTGTCACAATGATGTCACTGTTGGAGTGCTGGCACTGCTGTTTATCCTCAAAGACAACAATCCTGCACCAGATCTGAACTGTACCCACTTGCTCTCCTTTTTCATCACTCTGGCATAGACATGATAATCAGGACATATAGGAAGTATGTAATAACTATTTATGCTAGCAACTGACTTGAGAAAAAAGGTACAACTGAAGTCATCATTTGTCTTGTTGAAAAAAAATCCCTCAGCTTATTAGGTTAAAAGTCCTATTTTAGAATGCTGCAGTTGTTTTGGTGAAAGTAAAGCATCACAATTCAGAGGCCGTAATATTGCATTTGGACTGCTGAATGCTACGTAATCATTTTTACGAACAATATTGCTTTCTATCACATGCAATAATGAACATGTCTTGACTTCAAATTTCCCCAGTGTGGGACAAATAAAAGTTATCTTATCTTATGTACTGTAACAGCTGTGTAACTGACCAGGTACAATAGCTTGTCGTACCTCGATTAGTACTTTGACTTATTGTGTTCACCGTTCATATTTTGCTCTCTGCAGAAGGATCACACAAAATGGATTATCTCGTCTTATCATCAACAACATTTGGTATTTAACTTTGAATCTATCACGAGTGCACCCGCAGTCACAAATGTCTTCATTTTTTAGCACAAAATACATTTCAGGCCCAAATAAAGAAAGTTTAAAATAAAAACGGATGGATGGATAAACAAATAATTATTACACAATGTGAGCATTAGTGTGTTTTATCATAAAGTTTCTGGTGCTTTGTTTGTGTTTAGAATGGCATTGGTACTACTAATGACATTAAAAAAAAACTACCAGTTAACATTGAGTCATGCACGTCGTTACCAGAAGTGCAAATGTTGTGCAGATCTGAACTAATGCAAGTGTTGGCTCACTAACAAAAACAACAAGTTGTCCTACTAATGAGGACAGCAGTACAGTGGAATTTAAGATGGATATCAAGGATAACGAACAAATGCTCAAACAGCTTTATGGCTTCAAGTTTAAGCATGTATACAATATCCGACTGGGGTGCTGAATAATGAATAACAACAACTACCGGTATTAATAAATGCACAAATGTCTTTATTCTGTATTCTATTAGTGCATATGTGACACATCTTGCACTTCCCTGGGAGTACAAGTAGCATTCAGACATCAACTAGTGCACAGTTTTACCTCAGTAGTTACATGCAACTGTCCTACTCATGAAGACAAAGAGCATACTAGTACATAGAGGTTAAGTGGGATTTCAAGGATATCAAATAAATGTTCCAACGGCTTTCAAAATGGCTGCTTCAGAATTTAGATTTCTGCACACAAAATTACTAGTAGGCACTTCGGTCGGGTCCAGCAGGTTACTAGTGTGTGACACCTACCAACTAGCTGGGCCTAGGAGTTATAAGTACAGCTCAATTGTTTACAAGTAAGGTTTAATTACATTTGAGTTGGTCAAAAGTCGCACGAGTAGTGAGGAAAATGTTTATACACATAGACATTTGTTCTTGTAGGTGCACTGTCTTATGTGGATATCAAGCATAGTGACAAAATGCTCATGGCCTTTCCATCTTTTTACAATCACGTGGCTGTAAGGTTCCTCAACATCTCCGATATAGAGCTATAACCCGAAAGAAAAATGAATGTTTTAAAGATACTCCGATCATTTCCATGAGTTTCGTTTTTTTAATCACATTATAAATTCAATATCACATAACTACTCAAAGACTTTTCGTTCATGTAACCAAGTCCCATAACATGACGGATTTCCAAGTACACTTCGAAAACAACAATGGCATATTACAGCTATGTTAAGCAGAACCGCATCGTTTTAAACGAGGATGTCATCATGTACAAACTAGCAGCGGATTCGTGGGAAGGGCACAATTTAATTATCTGTTTGAGGAATAATGTTCCAACGATACCATCGATGGGCTTCCTGGTTCTCACTAGGAACACTCAGTGAGCCCAAAAGTCACTCGAACTCCGTTACACAGCACAGGCACTGTACACCGTTAACTACTAGTGGGTGCGTTTAACGAGCACTTAATATAACGAAAATCACACGTTACATTGAATCCTTTCAAGCGTTTAGTGCGATTAAGCGTTTTGGCGTTTAAAAAGTGGAGTTCGTAGGCCTATTATTCATTATTCGTGTCGCGTTCCACTGGTTCCGGCTAGTTAGCTGCTCGGCTAAGGCTGTTAGCTCACTCAATTCCACTCCTGCTCGATTCCTATCGCTTCACAAATGACGCGACAACGCGCACTGTGTTCTTGATGGGAACGGCGACGCAGGGTAGTAAAATAGACTTACCTCCAATTGTCATCGCGGAAGGACTTTGCTGAGGGTTGGAAATAAGGAGAGTGGATGAGCGATGTGTGACAAAAATCAAGGCTCAGAAGTCGAGCCCATCTCGAAGGCCAGCGGAGGCGCTCACAGATGACGTCATCAGGTTGATGCTATCGCCTTACAAGTGACTCATGTTTTTGTGTCTTAGTACATTTAGATGCCCCGTTGCACTTACATAGTTCAAACTAACAGTTCAGTCAGAAATCTACAGCGTTCTTCAGGATGACTCACATGATATCACGTTGTCCATTCGTAGTTATCAGCTTGTGGTTGCTGTAATGAGGGAGTCCTGGTATTCGCGGGGATAGTGACTGGATTGGCTCGCAAATAGCGAAATACCGCGAACAATTGACGCGCACTCAGTTGTACTAAAAAAAATATTGAGGCGGTGTCAATTATCATTTAAGACAATAAGAGTTTTTCACGAAAAACGGCTACAAATTTTTTTCAATTAGCAAAAATAAATACTGTATATCAGTTGCCACACCCTGCGTGTTTGGGCGTCAACTACACCGTCACACTAATTATCACAGTCATTCGATTAGGTGAGAAAAAAAATGTTTAAATGTGTAGCCTCTATTAAATACTTTATTTTTAACAATTAAAATGTAATATTTATAATGAACGTGGTTATTTTATTAAATACAGCAACGCTTATTGATGCAAATTCAATTTATTCTGTGACCACGCTGGTAACACCATACATTTGTTTCGCAAGTGATGTTTCCTTCTTGAAATGAATGGAAATGCCATTAATCTCTTCCGGCTCTGCCACCACCCAGAAAACATCGTGTTTTTAAGAAAAATGGCACTCTATATTAGTTTATAAAAACATACAGTAATGACACCATTAAATACAATGAAAAAGAATGAAACTAATTTCATGCACATTATGCTGCTCATTCTGGTGTGCATACCTTGACTACCAGGGGCCTCAGTAAGCTGCATGCCATTCTTCATAGAAGATAAAGAATATATCTCTGTATTATATTAGCCGTCATTTGGTGCAGCGGTGCCTATGTACCTTTATTCACTGCTGTTTTTAATACAGGTTAATCTTGTGTTTTATGTTTATGAAGCCTCCTTTTGGAAGAAGTGTTCCCCATCTGCCAAAATAATGCAGCAAATTTTACGTCTTTCTTATGACTTTTCGGTTTCAAAGATTAAGATGCTGAGAGAAGCAGAGTACGCTTTTTGGGAGGCATGACTGCCTTGTGACAAACCATCAAAGCAGAGGCGCTCCATCCGCTTTGTCCAAATACTGTACCTACCCAATACTGTATCCCTATTTAACTTTGCTTAAAATTTGACAAAAGGTTTGAATTCACATTTAGTCACCAAATCATATCCTTGTTCAGACCTCATCTAGTCTGAAGGCTATACATTTGACAACTTTGGCCAAAACAAAACAATGGTATGTAGTTTTATTGGATTATTTGAGTAAAACCTCCAATGACCAATTATAGAAAGGTGACCAATGAATGCACTATGCCCATGTAGCGTACAATGTGAATAAAGGCAGCCATAAAAACCTATCCAGTTAAACTTCATGAGTTGCATTCTTTGGCATTTGAATCGGCATGACTCAGACTTCATCTTAGTTTTACTGTTTTGTGCTTTCTACTGTCTTTGTTATTTTTTTTTAAATTGTTGTACAGTATATATATTTGCTCCATGTACAGCACTTTGTGTACAGCGATGGTTGTTTTAAAGTGCTCTATAAATACAGTTGAGTTAAAAAGCAAAAACAAAAAAGACAAAAGACCTCAGTTGAAAATAAACTGTATTGATTGGTTACTGGTACATTTGAGCCCTCTTCTCCCAGGAAACCCATCTCAGTGCAGTACCTGTTAAAGGTTTAAGACGCCATTAAGATGAACACAAGTAGACACGTCAGATATATAGAGCATTGTTACAAAATCTTCCCAAAAGGCACAAGAGTAGCCATTACGTCTCCCTGAAGAGAACATTTGCATAATATGAATAAATACACCTGCTGGCACATCCAACTGTGCCACAGTGAACACAGTCTTCATAGAATCAGCAAAGGACGATAACATCATATAAATATCTCTCCATAAAATATATAGTCAAAATTAAGATGAGACGTAGTACCATTAACTCTAAAAATATCAATTTCAAGCACATAGAAATTCTTAAAAAAAAAAAAACCTGCCAAATCTATTGTTTAGCCTCCTTTAAGAACCATAAATTGGGTGAAATGTGCAATTAATAGCATTTTTGTAGGGCAAACGCAGCACTCACACCACTTGAAAGACAATTTCAGTTATTGCCAAGGAATCTTACATTTAGGTTAAAATGCGTCACTCTGCTCGCTAATATCAGGGGTGGGGAACCTTTTTCCCTTTATTTAGGGGCCACTAACGTTTGTATTAAGTCCTTAGAGGGCTACGGGAAACAGGGCAAAAATAAACAAGCATACACTTATCTCACATATGAGCATTTGCAATTTTAATGTCTTTATTGAGGCTTTATTTTGTAATTGGAGGGCGCTTGAGCCGTAGGTTCCACACCCCTGATCTTAAGAGTCTGACTCCAAGCTTCTCACCACTTTTAGACAACTGAACCATTTACTCGTTTTTACCAGCCAGTCTTTGGTTCAGCAGTTACAAAACATGAGGGAGCCCTTGTAAAGAAAACTAAAAATTGCTTGGAGTCCCCTTTCCTTTTTTGAAAAGGAAGACCTTATTAGTTCTTGATAAAACTGCTCTGAGAAAGAGTCTATAAATTTACCACAGATTTAAGTCATCTCAAATCAGCACCACAGTTATTGGTTTCAACAAAATGCCAAACAAGTGATAGAATTTGTAAGCAGACAGCATTAAGTTTGTGGGAGGACAAACACATGCGCGCACACGGATCCATTCTGTTTGCACCACTTGGCATAGCAGAGCAGTTAGTAGTGTTATATTGTATGATGCTCTGGATTAAGAACATTAAAAAAAATCCCAAATTAAGAGTTAGATGCAATCTCATCATATTTCCTGGAAGGTGCACATTACATTTGGAATCAGTCAGTGTCGGTGCAACGCATCATTGTTACTGCAATAAAATCTGGACTGCGAGACTGCTGAAGGATAATCACACGGCCTGACATCACAGGTCAATCCCGCACAGGATCTGTGGATCTTGGAAGCTCGGCTCAGAAAATTTTAAGAGCGATTTAAGTCGGGGGGGAAAAAAACGACACCTTTCTTTCACAGTATGAGCGCACATCACAGTAGCACGTCACTGGCCAATTAGGAGGATGTACTTCTGCATTCTCGCTTTATTAATTTGAATGATTGATGGAGCTATTTTTCATTTGATGCTCTTCCAGTTGTTGCTTCAGTTGTTGAAGCAGCATCATTGTTGTAGATTTTAGCTTATGAAGAACTAAAAAAAAAAAAAGTTATTTTTTTAGATAGTTGTCTGCATCATTAAGAGTGGTAACAGCGATCGAAATGAAATCCCACCCATTCTCAGAGGGAGTCGTTCGCGAGCGTCTCTGTGGAGAGCCAGATCCTAGCCCCATTCAGAAACTTACTGATGGGGGTTCCATGAATACTGCGGCGACACAAATTTCCTACAGGGGTGAAAGGAAAAGAGGAGGAAAGAAATTCTGGAGGCGAATCATTTGGGGAAGCGGCCTGAAAATACATCCGCCTTTGGTCAGCAGTGGTCCCTTTTGAGCTGGGGAGGGGCGTGTTGCTTGGGGTGGGCGCCTTGTACTGCCTGAGGTGGTTCTGTAGCATCTCGATTTCGTCCACCAGTTGGGAGAGCTTGTGGTAGGCAGTGATGAAACCCCCCTTGGAAATGCAGGCTTCAGGCACCCAGCGGAGGAAGTAGAGCTTCCAGAGGGCCACGTGGGAGGGCGTGAGCAAGGGGAGCAACAGGCCCTGCTGGTCAGCGGCCCGAGAGAACCACTCCCTGAAATAGCGCTCCGACGGGCTCTCCACCACATATTTCATGGGTGAGAAGTCTGTCTTCAGCTCGGCCCCCAGGGAGCCTCGTCGAGTGAGGGCCTCCTCTCCGCCTTTCAAGCCGTGACGCAGAGATGCAGAGGCTCCTCGGAAGACAGAGCCGTATTTCTGGAAGGGGAGTAAAAAACATCCATGAAGATGTAATCAGAGATGGCAACATTCTGGCTATTCGGTTAGAAGCAATTTCATCTTGGCAAAGCCAACAAATACTGTATGCTCCACCAGAAAGACTCCAAATGTTCATATTTTTAATCATATATTTTTCAATATTTTCTTGAAATAATTTACAGTCACAAGATAGTGACATTTTAATTGTTTTTATTTCATTCAGTATGTCTGGGTGCAATATTGCTCAATATACCGGTACAATAACGTTTTGACAATTTTATTTAATGAATGACAAAAATAAATAAAATAGTATGGTCATTTAGCAAAGCTGAATTTATTTAAAAAAATAGTAAATTAAGAAATGAAACATTTCTTATCTTAAAATTCAGAATGAAATCTGGCAGTTCATCTATCGCACGTCTTACCTCCGAAACATTTTCGACCTCACAGGAACAGCGGAATACATTATAACTGCCCGTAACAAAATTTGGCAAACCGTATCACTTGGAATCTCTGCATATTCCATGGCACAGTGGGGTTACCTACATTTCAAGAATAATCACTCACTTATACGGCTGTATGTGCAATGACAAGTGGGATTATCTGTTCAGCAATCTTGAACTTGGTGGTTTTGATTGGCTTGGTAGGCATTTGTCTCAATAACACTGGATGTATATGTTAAAAGTGATGACATTCTGAGAACATAGCAGGGTATAATAAGCTTTTAAGATAAGGGGATAAGATTAAAACCACTGCATTAAATATATACTTTTCAACTAATATGAATCGTTAAGAACAGGTATAGTTGATGACGAGGCTATATATATATATATATATATATATATATATATATATATATATATATATATATATTAGAGCTGTCAAACGATTAAAGTATTTAATCTAATTAAAAATGCAACTGTCATAGTTAACTCAAATGAACTAAAAAATTAATCGTGATCACTCGCGCATTTTTTATCGTTTCTGAATTTCTTTTTATATTTTTGTCCTATTTTTCCCCCATTTTAATGCTCTCATCAACATGGAATCATGAATCAGTTTTCTATGTGCAAAATGCAAATATTTACTGAAATAACAATTTCGATTTTCAATTTTACATGAACATTTTTCACTTGGAGCAGTTATTCACACATAATCTCTCACACAATATTACTGTCCATCAACAACAGTGAAAAAAATATTTTGTCACACAACAGCTGCTTTAACAGCTCTTTTTATGGAATCAAAACAGAGCAATATAACATTATAAAGTGCACATCTAAGGTAAACTAGTACTCAGCCTATAGTGGATTTAAGCCATGGTTGCATACTTCGTTTTTCTCAAGTTTGCTTTGAACACAGCTTGTCAGGCTATGTTGATTCTCTTGGTCCTTGCGCGCAAGTCTCTCTACGGTTTTGTGTAGACATCACAATTGTCATTTGTTGTCATTGGTTCGATGACAACACTGGAGACGTTTTATTTTCGCTAGGTCGCTACCACTGCACCGCTGAACTTCACTGTCACTGTCAGACGAACACAGAGAAGCTCCACCCACTCTATTTATATGGACACAGAACGCTGTAACCTTCCACACAAAATAGTTAGTAACAATCGCATCAGTGGCATACATCGTATACCTGTATGATACAGGTAACTTTGGTCTTGTCAGTGGAGCAATCTGGCAACTTTTTAAAAGTAAACTTTCTATTCATAAACTCTTGAAGTATCCGTTTTCGGTGTCTCGCACTGCCGTGGCTGGCAAAACAAACGTGCGTGGACCTATGCAGCACGCTTGTTGTTTTGTTTCTAGTTTATTGATAGAGCAACGTCACATCCGCTGTGACGTGTGCCGCGTTAATGTCGCGATAAAAATATAATCCCGTAAAAATTCATTTAAATTAATGCCAATAAAAACGCGCTAAACTGACAGCTCTATTTAATTTACATACCAGTGACAACAGCGTCCAATAATTGTGACACTGTCTCCCGATCCCTCGCTAACTAAAATGAGAGGATACGCACAATTCAAAACAACTTTAACTCAACTTTTCATTCATGAAATATGTCGATGAATCTGGAAATGTTCAATATTATGAACTGATAAAAAATGTTAAAGGGTAAAATGATT
>CAAKHF010008200.1:0-14333 GCA_901007745.1 Hippocampus kuda
TGCTTACATTTACTGAGTACCTGAATCAAACCACATGTACACGCACAAACACACACACACACACACACACACACACACACAGAGGGCAACTCATGAGGGGGAACAAGCCTGCACTGCCCAATGTAATGCAGTGGAACACACCGACTAGTGTAGCGTACAGAAGCCCAGTCTAGTGGAGGACTGTGTGCAAGATCATAGCAAGACTTCTTGCTAGCATATGCTTGTGTTTAATGCAGCGACCTGCTTCTGCATGGTGAGTTTACACATACCCTGCAGTGAAGGTACTGCGTGTGTGTGTGTGTGTGTGTGTGTGTGTGTGTGTGTGTGTGTGTGTGTGTGTGTGTGTGTGTGTGTGTGTAATATCAGTAATCAGTGTACCTCAAACAGGCTGAGTATAACTAGGCTTGGTGTTACAAGAGGGCTGCAGACCTGCACTCCTCTGCCAGAACAAGTTGACTCTATCACATGCACTTTGACCTGGACCATTTCGTGTGGGTCCACGAGTCCGAACGTGTGTGTGTGGGAGTTATCATGGTAACACTGGAATCTTCACCCTCAGATGAGCAACAAGTAAAGGTAACGTGAAAACAGGAAGTGGATTTATTTGTGGGTTGCTTGTGCTATTCCTTAGGTGGTTTCTACTTCATGCATGCCTTTCTGTGCAAAGTGCCCCCATTGTGTGTGTGTGTGTGTGTGTGTGTGTGTGTGTGTGTGTGTGTGTGTGTGTGTGTGTGTGTGTGTGTGTGTGTGTGTGTGAGTGTGTGAGAGAGAGAAAGTGGTGATTCAAGCAGGGTTAGTATGGTTTCTGTGCACAGGATGCTCTAGAGCAGTTGACATGGAGGCAGCACTGTTTTGGAAAAAGTAAACTTTTTGACTCTCTTTATCAGGAGCTGGATTCAGTTTAAGCGCCCTTACTGCACATTTTTTGTCCAATTAAAAAAAAAAAAACACTTTCAAAAACGTTTTTAGAATTAGAACAAATTATCTTTTTGCGTTAATGTAACAGTTAATTAATAAAGCAATTTTACAATAACACCAAATGGTAGCACATTAAATGTAACATTAAAATAAACAAAATATTCATGTCCTGTAAGTATGTGCAAGATTGATGGTGGCCAGTCCTAGGAGGAGGAAAAGGAGGACAAATTGATACATGTTTTTATCAAACGTTACTTTGGGATGGTGTATAATGCCTGTTTTTTGGGCTTTCGTAAGGGCTCAGTTTGTCTTTTAGTACGTGACAAGTGTCGTCTTTGTGACAATGTCTGCTGTGATCGGCGCTGTAAAAATAAAATGGAATTAAATGGGTTCATTGATAATGTACCTTGAAAGATAACAACGTATTATCATACACTGTGATTTTCACTTCCCCATCTACGAAGTTTGATTCCGATGCTATTTTGCTCTGTAAATGCGAAAGGATCATCCTGGGAGAGTATCATCAAGAGAAAGTCTGAGAATGGATTCTTGAAGATTATCCTGGAAGGTGCCTCAGCAGGGTTCAGGAAGCAATTCAGCACCTTAATTAAAGTTTCAAAGTCCATATTTGAAACAACTTTTGTCAAAAAGTTTATTTTCCTTGTCATTGTGAAAGCACTTCTGTTGATCGTATCCCGCCTGACGCATGTGTATGTCGTAATAATTCAGGTTCGGGTTAAAGCAAAGTGTGTTTCAACAACCCAAGTCAAAGATGGCACATTAGTCATGACAGAGAAAGCGACACAAATGTGAGCATGAACAATTTTCTTCTTTATTGACTTTGACAGTGTTGAGGTGCAGGCGGGAGACAGGCGAGAAATCTGGATAGCGCCGTTCAACCTCATGCTAATTTGCTTTTTCCACTTTCACACCCAAGTCTAATTTCACACTATGGCGCCTAGGCTGCATGATGGCTCATAGTCATGTCTCAATTCAGTGGTCCATTGGACCACGGCGAACCCGGGCCGCTTACTGGGCCCCAGAGCGCACCGATATCAGCTCTGTAGAGGACGCCTGCGTGCGCGTGGCTAATTCGGTTGTTATTGCCGCTACCGACGGAGGCAAAGCGTGTTGGTTGGCGGGCCAGGTTTTAGTTCCACTCGCTGGTCTAAATGTGCACATGGAAGCTGATGTGAACTCCCTCAGGGTTACCCCTCTGCTCCTGACAACATTAAAATAGGTTGCTTTATTTCATTGATGGAGATGCTCACGCCTGGATGACAATAATGTTTCTATTCCGATTGCTGCAGATTGCATGCACTGATGGGTTTACTTTGTGTGACAAAGCACTGCTTGTTAGCACGTTCTCTCTTTCAAATGGAAAACAGGGGTGGGGGGGGGATAAAAGCAATAGACAGCAGAACTCAGCCAAGGTTGCTTTTGGTTGATGGTTCTAACTCACAAACTTCACTATGTCATAATTACTGCTGTGACTAAGGTCGATAAAAGAACAAAACTGGCAGTGGCTTAAAACCTTTGCATTGTGCAGTACATATACACGTACCGCCTGGTCGATGTCTTGAAATTTATCATCAAACTAAATGTAAAACAAGGAATTACACTTTGGTTATTTAAATATATCTTATTATTAAAACATAATGAGAAATGCAATAGACGGGCTAAACAACAACATGGGTTTCAGAGAAGAAATGGATATTTGAACACAAATGGTGGAGCAGCAGTATGCAGGCTGAATATATATCACTACTCACAAGCATATTCTTGTTATCCTCTATGAAGAATTACTAACATTAGTGCAGCTTTACTGAGAAGCTGAGACTGGATACATGTACACTACATCCGTATGTCTGAATTATATTGCCCTCAGATGGAAAAGGCATGCACGGCAGAAAGAGCAGCGCGATGTCAATTGTATTGAAGCAAAAAATGTGGCAAACACTTTTTCATGTCTTTACATTATATGTAATTATGTCTATACTGCATTTTTTTGGGAGGTGGGGGTTCAAATGGTCTGACGTGACACTTGGGTGCCTCTCACCTCCCTTAAACATGCCTGAAGTTGAGTGGCATTCATCATCTGGTTTCTCTGGGCATTGTTCACAATGTAGCGGTCATCATGATGGGATGTGGCCAAAGGACGTCCACTTCTACATCTTTCTGTGACTCTTCCAGTCTCTCACTACCTCTGTTGCAACTTACTGTGACACTGTAAGCTCAGTGGCCACTTCCGTCCGAGAACGTCCTGTTTGAAGCAAAACAATGGCAAGGTACTGCTGATCAATTGTTAGGTGTCATCTTGGTCTCATGATGTCAAAAAGTGAACAGCATGATGAGGACGACTGTTTGAATACCAGCTCTAATTGAACCAGGAGATTAATTGATCGATTCAAGAATTAAGCGCCTGTTGTGGATTTTGCCGTTATGGTCCTCGTTAGAGAACAACGACAAAAAGTACTGAAACATTTAACAGTTGTACAGTGCATTCAAAAGCTTAGAGAAGGTCACATTAAGTTCACCTGAAAAAGGTTTGAATACATTTTAGCCTCGTCCTGAAATTTCACCCAAAAGACAAATTCTGTTTCCCTTTTTGTGAGTATTATTGCATGTTATTATATTATTTTATTTTTTTTTACAGCTCTCCCTGTTCCACTCTTGTGTCTTAAACGATGACTTCACTCTAGAAATCAAATCCTCCCACTCCATGTGTCATATTCCCTTCACTGCACTCATGTATGCTCCTCTGTTTCAAACAAACACCTAATTATCTCCATGAATTCCATATGTTTTTTTTAAACAAATGCATCAGAAGTTCTACCCATATTTTATCGTCTCACTGTATGCACCCCGAAGACCAAATGACTCGTCTCCAGGATGCACACTGTCTGTATTGCCACCAAATAATACATAAGCTTAAAGTGAGTAATGATTGAGCTTTACTAGCAAACTCTCACACCACTGGGCTTTGGAGATTAGTGTCGCTTTTTGAGCTCATATCTCAGACCGGCTGATGTGCTATCAATTGTGGGGCCCCGATGCCCTCATGCAGATACAGCCTAGCAGTCATGATAATGAGCAACAGGATAGGGTGCAACTGTGAGGCAAATCCTGCATGCATGTGCTGTAAAGTGTGAGCACCTCGAAGTAGATTTACCTGATTTGTGCCGGTTTATGCCCTGATGTGATATGCAGCAGCCAGCCTCATTATAGGACCTAAACATGTTTGTGTGAGTGAGCGTAAGTTCACCAATTAGGGTTGGAGTGTGAGGATAGTGAGAAATGTAGTTGTCTCTCGTTAGAGTGGTTAAACAAAACAAGAGAGAATGTGATGAGGGGCCAACTAGTGTTACATGCTTACTTGGGTGTAATGACCCATCAGTCGTGACATCTTGTTGCATCCACTTCTGCTTGCCTTCACTTGTCTGTCTACGCTGGGCCCTTCCCTTCTTCATGCCCTTATCTCCTTCTTGCCCTCTCAAAGCCATCGAACCTGGTTTAACTTTATGCCCTGTCTGCGTACCTCTGTCACTGTCACAACGATAATAACAAGCGCAGATCCACAAATCCTATATTTTAGATAGATAGATAGATAGATAGATAGATAGATAGATAGATAGATAGATAGATAGATAGATAGATAGATAGATAGATAGATGGATGGATAGTTCTATCTATCTATCTATCTATCTATCTATCTATCTATCTATCTATCTATCTATCTATCTGTCTATCTATCTATCTATCTATCTATCTATCTATCTATCTATCTATCTATCTATCTATCTATCTATCTATCTATCAGATAGGACTATCATCTTTTGCTATGCATGTATGTATGTATGTATGTATGTATGTATGTATGTATGTATGTATGTATGTATGTATGTATGTATGTATGTATGCATGTATGTATGTATCTGTGTATGTATGGATGTATGCATGCACATATTTGATCAAAGTGAATCATAACTGTCTTTGTCGGGGACCCCACTATACTCATACATCAGCTTTTGTTGGTGGCTTGACATTACAATTATAAAGGTTCAAGATTCATTTAATGTTTAGTTTTGGCTGTAGTCTTAAAATTCTTTTATGATCAGTTGACATGTCAGTCTGATGTGGAATGCATTATGTCAATGTGTCCTTGTGAAGACAGTTGTGTGTGTGTGTGTGTACTGCGTGGTTTACATTTGCCAAGTCCTCTCACTGGGACACTGCAAGGGGCCTGATCGGCCGCAGGGTGTGCCGTGAGCGCCACCTCTGACAGGCTTCATACTTATTGCTCAATGACATTCCATGCTTTTCTTCAGTGTGCTCTAAGATTGATTCCCCACATATGTCTGAAATATCTCCAGAGCCCTGAAGCGGGGTGACGGCCACAGTGGCGCATGCTGAGCGAAAGGCAGGAGTGGTGCCGCTTATGATTCGGGGTGTGTGTGGCTAAAATTTTGAAAAGCCAGTGAGCCGTCCAAAATCCACAGATGACTGATACTTTACCTGAAACTATAAACACTGATATTTTTATGTGTCCTTCCCGTGGAATAATTAGAACTGGTTACACTATTGTACAAGTCATTATAGCATTAGCCTAATGGTTGTAAAATTATTGTCTATGTAAGAAATTATTTTATCAAAATTAATCTTTTGTAACTCCACTCTTGTGAATTGGATGTATGAATAACTTTTCAAACACAGTGGTAAATAGCACAAGTGAATAGTAGACTGGTCTAAACTGGAAAAAAAAAAAACATGGAAAATCCCAAGAATTAAGTCATAGGGCCCAATTTAGGCGCCCGTGCGTAAACAGGCATAACTTCATTTCCGTGCCAGTCTAGTAGATGATGGATATTTAAGGCTGTGTAGCATTATTACAACATTCATCAGAATATTGTGTTTAGACGAGTGGGGGTCCATAGAGCATATTGCTCCAGGTATTAAGATGGTGACAGTTTATTTAACCTTGGGACTTTTTTTTTATTTATTAGATGGAGGCAACTGATTCGCTGTGATGACCCCTGAAGGGAAAACCCAAAAGGAAAAGAAGATGATATTTTTTTCTATTACCTTTGTTCCTTATGAGACATTTGTTTCTGAATACAGATACAATGGCCAGCTTCCCAGATTAAACTGGCTTCGTTCACCCTTAGCGCTGTTACCGAGAAGTGCTATTGTCAAATTGTTTGACTGTATAAACGGTGTCAGGAGTGCAATGTTCTACAGATTCAGTGAAATTAACCCAGTCAATGAAGAAGGTGAAGATGAAGATAACAGGGGAAATTTAATTTCAACTGTGCAGGAGTCTGGAAAAACCTGCAATTCCTCTGGTGCAAAGGTGGGTAGAAGATACAAAATTGGTCCTCAAACAAGTATACTATTCAGTGGGAATTTTTTTTTTAAAAAAACCTACTCTTGTCCTGAGTAACTTCTGATTTATTCATGTTTTAAATAACACATCTACATTAAACAGACAAAACATTAATTAGGAATATGCAAATTCAAACATTGGCCATATATACCCTTGTGACCCTTTGAGGGACAGCAGTTACTACAATGCTATCAGGTTCGAGGGTGCATGAAAGGGTTAAAATAATATATATTTTAAAATAAAATAACCAAATATCAGGCTTGCATCTTTAGCCACAACAGATGATCTGAAATTAAATACTGTATCTTTGTTTGAAGCAGCACAATAGGGCGCTCGGCGCCGTAGGCAGAAGTTATTAATTATGTAATTACATGTAAATTTCAAGATATTGTGCTTATATGAATGGAATAACACATACCTGTAGATAAAATGGCAAGTTGCTCAATGTAATGGAATTAAAATTGAGTTTTTTCCTTCCATAAATACTGAAGTAAAAGTAAAAAAAAGTCTTGCATTAAAACTACTCTGACCAGTATACTTTATTTGAAACGTTAAGTATTTGTAACAAAGTAAATGCAGCCGGTTATGACCCACATCGGCTCAGTTGTGACTCCAAGCATCAAGTTCATCTTTGTCCTGATGTGCAATTTTATTATTGTTGACATTATGATGATGCAATGTTCCCCTCATGGAAACGGATCCTGTGTGCACGCGGTGTAAGTGATTGGCTTCACTTCCTGCTTTGTTTCCTCTGCAACGAGATGGGAGCCGAGGCACGGCTCTACTGTTTTAAACATTTTAATGCAATTTAACAAAGCCACGTATTCTTTTCACGTTTCATTGGGGTCCTCTATGTGTGAAATTGCCAGCGGCCTGGGCGACACGGGGGCGCAGCAAAGGCGGGGTCACGCCGCAGCGCCAGATGTGGGAGGGCAGGCGCAATTAATTGCTACACATTGTTCAGTGGCTGTGTGCGCACCTTCACTGAATTAAGCAGCGCTCTCAGGGTGTGACTGTTTGAATAACGCGAACGAGGTGTGAGGGCCTTTCGCTCACAGCTGAAGCCAAATGCAGCCATTGCGTCCAATTAGCTTCCATGTCCTCAAATCACATGCTTAACTTGACATTTGGTGAGCGTGCGAACTCGCAAACGATTGCACAAATAGTTGTTTGTTACTGGAGTTCCTCCTTGTACTGGTTTATTTCTTAAGATATGAATTTTGTTTGAAATGGCTTTTGTTATTAAAGACGTGAGCTTTTTTCAAGGCCATGACAGTTTATTGACATGACATATTTGGGCGGATGGCTCAAAAGCAAACCAATTAGGGAGAGCCCTTTTCGAGGCAATGACGTCAGCGTGCTACTGTCACCCTGTACTGCACCATGAAGTTGAGAATAGAGGAATTGCTCAATATTGACAGTCGGGCAGAAGTCATGATGAGCATATGGTGCATTCTTATGGCTATTGGAAAGATCAAAACATGTCAAAACATGTTTTGATCTGAAATGAAAAGAATATCAAGTCTCTCAAAGGCTTAGAGTCGTAAGAGCACAATGTGAATCAGTATGCCTGTTCTCCTTGTGCCTGTGTGGGTTTTCTCTGGGTAGAGAAATTTACTTCCAAATTCCAAAAAACATGCATGGCAGGTTAATGGAACACTCTAAATTGTCTTTAAGTGTGATTGTGAGTGTGAATGGTAGTGAGAGCAAATGCTGTTTGTCTTGGGTGTGTGGCCTGCGACTGGCTGGCAACCAATTCAGGGTTACTGGCGGAGTTTATACGGAGTTGCTCATCATCATCATCATCCCTTTTACCAAGTGTCAAACTCAAGGCCCGGGGGCCAAATCTGGCCCGTCACATCATTTTATGTGGCCCGCGAACGCAAATCAAAGATGTCGATTTTCATGATGTTTGCTAAAATCTCAAGCAAAATTTCAAATTATCATTTGGAATAAATAAGAGTGATACTGTAAGCATTTTCTTGTTACCAACCCCCTCATTACAGTAACTTAAACAATAGGTGAATAAACCGTTATTCTTGACTTCTCAATATGGTTTCAGTCATAACGGCCCTCCAAGGGAAACTCTAACTAAAATCTGGACCGCAACAAAAATCAGTTTGACACCCCTGCCTTATAAGGTCTTTGACCAAGTCAGCAGCCCAGACTGACCACCATCAATGGTGTTGCAGTGTGCACCCTAGACTAGACTTGACCCTGATCTCATACTGAGAGACTCCTCCAACTCCAGCACACCTTTCTCCTCCACCTGTTCCCTCTTGTCTGGGTGGATGATAGTGGGGGGCGGGGTATGATGGGGGGGAAGCAGTAGTGATGGTGGTGGTGGAGGTGGGGTGCATTCTGCTCCCCCTGGGGCTGCCTGCTGGAGCGAAGTGACCCAGCTTGTCGCTCGCTGACCTGTGAGAGGGACATTATGAAGTGTGAGTGGCTGTCACCCTAACTGCTAGTGACAGCACGGCTCCCGGTGCAGCTGTGCCAGGCTGCCCGAACCAGAGAGCCAGCGCCCGTGTACGGCACGCTGCCGAGGTGGGGTGCTTGCACCGTGTCTGTAGCGGGAGGAGGAGAGGTGGGCGAGGGTGTGTTCAGGCCCCTTACGCTCTCATGGTGTAATGCCTTCCCCGTTTACTCCTGAGTTTAGAGGGTAGCCCCGAGGCCCTACGATGTGAACGTACCTCTGTCGGGTTTGAACAACACTGAGGAGCAAAGGAGGAGCTGGGGGACCAGGTGGTCTCCTAAAAGCCAGTAAGATTAGAACAGATGCGTAACATTAGCAGCCTGCTATATTTTTTGTGACTAACTTTTGATGATTATATTCTCCTGTCACTGAACAGATTAATCACATTTTAGGCTGTGAAATCAATTGAATTCATTTCAGAGTCCTTGCTTCTCTGTCCAAATCCGTTGTGCTTATTTGTGACTGACTTTATTCCAGTTTGTTGGGAATATAAGAAACTAGCAATACATTCCAGTGAGAATTAAGTAGGAAGCCATCCAAAGTGAGTTTTGTTCAAATGTCATCATTTCCTGAGCCCTGAGCAACTGTGATGTCATTTGCAGTTCACAGCAAGTGGCCGCCTCCTGATATGGATAAAACAGGTGCATTTTGCTGCTTCATTCATATTCCACGTATTCATCAAACTACTATGATTAGACAAATGGGGACGCAGAGAACATATTGTGAAGAAAAGTTTTGACTTGACTTCCCCTTTAAGTCAAATGAGTGACTTGTTTTGAATTGG
Source organism: Hippocampus kuda (assembly GCA_901007745.1). Classification (NCBI taxonomy): domain Eukaryota; kingdom Metazoa; phylum Chordata; class Actinopteri; order Syngnathiformes; family Syngnathidae; genus Hippocampus; species Hippocampus kuda. The sequence goes on from CAAKHF010008200.1 coordinate 9,562, forward strand.
TAAGGCCTGGTGGAGATGTGGAATTTGACTCTGTGTCATTCTAGTGACTGTGGTTGTAGAATTACAATATACAGCACCGTTGGTGTTTATATTACTTTGCCTCTCTCATATAAGTGAATCAAGTCATTGCATGCACAGTGACAGTAAAGAGCCATTTCATTCCATTCCAAAATAGAGGGTGTTCCAAATTCACTTGAGCTAATTTCACAGTTTAATCACATTTCTTGCTCAAATGTTTTTCACAATTTCCAAACCCTGTGGTCTTGTCTCATTTGTGTGATGTGCATTTGTCAACATATTGTGTCCACCACATTCACATGCATATGCATGTTGTATTTCTCTTTCATAGATTTATACACATGCAGACATGTTCTTTTAGCTTCGTTAGCATTGTGTTATGACTTGTGGTGCAACAGGTATTTGAACAGAGGGTGGAGCAACACATGTCGACAGATAATATAAAAATACTCTGGCAAAAGATACGATAAGATAACCTTTATTTGTCCCACACTGAGGAAATTTGCAATATACTCTTTATAGTGACAAATATTCCTGCAGTTGGGTTGTGACCATCTTCTGTTTCATCATCAAATCTACATCAAGTATGACTTTCTGCATGATTATGGATTGATATTTTTAGTTTTTAAAAAGTTACTAAATGTGTGCTGGTGTTTTTTTCTCTTGGGGTGAGGGGGCGTGGGAATCGGGCTACAACACAAGGGAGTAAAATGACTTCCAACCAGGGTCACAGAACAAATTAAACTCAAATGTTTCAGTGTAAGATTAATAGCATTATAATGATTTGCATATCTCTCTGTCTATCTGAATAGTGTCTCTTCGGTATGTGTCAGCTCTGTGACTGACTGTCAGTCCTGCCTCACACTCTAAATTAGGTGGGAGAGGTCTTTTTGAGACATTTTGCAATCCTGCTCTACGCCTCTAAACTGAGGTGCAAACATTTGTCCTTCTGCGTGTGACCCGCTGTCACAGCTGACCTGCCTCCTCTCTCTGCAGGGCCTCTCCTGGTTGCGCCCAGCTGGCGCCCCGCGAGAGCGCTGGGCAGAAGCAGTAGGATGTGCCAGCTCTACTGGTGCAGAAAGGGGCACACCAGGCAGACAGGCCCAGTGTATGCAGCAGAATGCGATCCCCCTGGCTGCAGCGCAAACATATGCCAGCCTACTCCACGTACAATATGAGCATGTACAGTATGTTTACCGCTGTGGCCCAAATGCACGCACCACCAGCATCAGTGGAACAATGCCAAATATGTTTGGTCGGACTGGGACCGAGCTAACTGGGACAAAATGTTTGTTTACACATCATGAGGGCAAACCAGCAAACGCTGGCCTCAAACCAATCCATCTTCCCACACCGTGTTGCGAAGTAATGAAATACAAATATTTAGCTGCTGTGCTGAAGTAGGTTTTTGCGGTATCTGTACTTTGCTTGAGTAGAGACTGAAAACATTTGCATTTGAAAACAGCTACCTGTTGGCCTACTTGCTGCTCCTTACTTTGTCACAACAGACTTATAACTCGTAACTTAAACCTCCTTGGATGACCATGGGGGGGGGGGGGGGGGAATAAATAAAGAGAGTTGGTTGAGATCTGGATTGACTGACTGAAATCAGCAAGAACTTTAGTCAACGTTTGTCATGTTCTGTCTTGATTGTGTTCCAGCTCCAGCCGGAGAGAAGGGCGGATCCCTCCAGCAGGCGGACCTGTGCCTCGTTTCCTCATCAAGCCTCGCTCTGTATTTAAGGACTCGCATGCTGTTGTGCTTGAACTGTGATTTTTCTAGACCCCTCAATACCATTCATAGTCGCTCTTATTTTGTAAGTGCTTTTGTGTTTTTAGTACTGTATTGCTCTTTGTTTTTGTGTAATTGGACTTTGGGATATTTTGTTCGTGTATTCAGGTGTTTTATTGTACTTTGCCTTTGCAAGCATTTTTGGTTTCATGCATTGTTTTTCGGGGGAACCTTGTGGCCAGCGATTTCAGGTCATATTTAATCGGTGTGATTTTCTTTTCGATATTTTTGTCATCGTACTTTGTCTGATCCTGCATGATTAGATTCCTAAAACATTATTCGGTGCGAACTGACCAATGCCAACCAGGAAGCATTAATGACTGCAGTGGAGCAAAATTATTTTCATTAATTGACAGCAAGCACTGTAAATATGATTTTAAATTTATATATAAATTTAAATAGATATTCCCTTCTCCCTCAACCCTGCAACCATATTGCGACAACAGCAATGTTAGCTTGCAGTTATAGTGTATCGTGTACAACAGAATAGTCTGAATTTTTCTTGCACATGCACCTCATGTTTGAACTGCTAATTGTGCGTCTGAACTGTAATACAAAATGAGGTATTACGTGGTGGAGTCTTTGAAGTCACAATAATGCTGACGTTTCTGAGGTGTGTTTGCTCAAAAAAATTCCGCTAAGCACACACGACGGTTTGAACTCTGAAGTTTTGTTGCAACTTTAAAAATGTATTTGCTTCTCAAATAAAATAGTTCCAGATTGTACAATTGTAGGATGCTCATGGTTACTCTATGTAATGTTCCCTCCCTGTTTACTGTCATCAACTTTTCATTCAAATACAAGTATTCATGTTTTGGGCCAGCTATTGGTGTTTCCAGCCCAGAGTACCTGTGCCCCCGCTGCCCACCACTCGAGTTTGACCTTTTTCCAGCTGTAACGTTGTTCGCCTAACTAAAGCTCCATGCGTTGACAACAGCAGGGACACCAGAAACCTTTGTACATTCAGTGTTTGTGCACAGCTTTAAAAGTTCTGGATTTGAAATGTCAAGCAACAACCACATAAATACTGAAGTCAAGGCTAGCATCCATGCTTTTGCGAAGGAAAATTCATTTGCATAGCCTTTGATTATATTAGAGGGTTCATGCGTGTTCATCCAAACTTCCTTTTTAGTTGTGTTTGTGTGTGTGTATTGACCTCTTTCACACAGAGAGACCCCCAATTGTGCTCTGATAGTTCGCCGAGCTCAGTCAAGCAGAGCCTGTATGCTCAGTGGCATTTCACACGCCCAAACGTGTGCACGTAAACACACGAGTACCATTTATCTAGCTGGGGTCACATGTGACACATGCAGATGGTGGTGGTGGTGGCGGGGGGCTCGAATATGGACATAATGGTCTCCCCGCATAAAACCCCAGCACTAAAATCCAAATCTAAACTTAAGCCCACCTATCTGCCACCCTTCAGAGCTTCCAAGCAGACTTCCGCTTTTAAAGTTGCACACCTTTTATAATCAAGTCAGAATCTTTTCGAGGTCACCCATGCGGAAGATGCTGTCACCTATTTTTGTCCAGACACTTTTTGGGAGATGTGTGTGTGAGTACTATACTGTCTCAGCTCAGTCAACTGTGAGATGCTCCTTTCCCCATACTGCCATCATCTCACTAATGGTGTTTGTATCTTTTCTCCATAGGAGGCAAATGAAGCTTTTAAGCGAGCTGGAGGAAGAGTGAGGAGGGGGGCCTTACCACTGAAAAGATTAATTGACTTTCTGCACAGCGTCACTTCTCCTGATGGTGAGTACTCGTGTATTTCGGCTGTGAGATCGTATTGTCATTTGTGTAGAAATATTAAACTTCAGGCAAGCCATCTATTCATTTAAAAAAATAAAATAAAAATCATGAGGCGCATCCGCGTTGGAGTGTGCGGGAACCCATCCTAGCGGACTTTCCATCCTAAACTGCTCCCGAGTCAATCGCAGTACACAAATATAGAAAGAACTTTTCAAGACTCAAATTGACACCTACTGGCACCGCTCTCCAGCATGGAGTCCAGTGTGTCTGCTTCCACTTCCGCATTGAATTTAAAGGAATGAGGGGGACCTTCTATTGGAGGGCAAGCAAGTCAGCTGTGGTCCCACACACAAGTTGCACAATGGCGCAAACGCTGCTTTCCTTTCTACCGGCGCCCATCTATGAAAATATCAAAAGAAAGAAAACTCCACCCATGGGTTAGTTTGACGACACTTTGTGCTGGACTTGCACTGGGCATGAAATCAGGGCCTGTCGTGTTTCGTAGGTGGTGCTGCACTTTCAGTGAATAATACGTTTTCTTTCAAAATGAAAAACATTTGAGTTTGACATTTTGAGACTTTTATTTTTCCCAGAAAAATCCTAATTGTACCTCTTTTGAGGTGCTTGACATATAAACGTCCGCTGTAGTTACAGAAACACAGCTTGCATTATTACATTATTAGAATTATAAGAGGAATACATCTTTTTAATTTTGTGTACCTGTCATTGTGACACTTCTTTATTCTAGTTTGGTTCTTTTGTACTACAGTCTCTAGCAATGTCATGGCATTTTAGTGGAGTTCTAATGGACTTCTGAATATGAAGTGGGCTACTTGTGTCTCAGCTTGTTTCAACAACTTTGAATGTGGATCTGGTTGTGATCGAAGAGTCCAATGTAATGATGTACAAAGACTAAGGTTCCCCACCCCCACCCATCTGTTGTACACTCCACCACCACCCACAGCTGCACACACTTCTCCTGTCACGGTGATAATCTCTTTGTCACCGGCCGTCTGTTGCAGATTTGTACGTCTGATTCCGTGAATGTCCGAGTGGCTGACTTTAGTGCCACAGGATGTCTGTAGCACTGTTTCTTTGTGTGTGTGTGTGTGTGTGTGTGTGTGTGTGTGTGTGTGTGTGTGTGTGTGTGTGTGTGTGTGTGTGTGTATATATTATATATACTGTATATATACACACACACACTATATATA
>CAAKHF010008200.1:14353-28144 GCA_901007745.1 Hippocampus kuda
CACCGGCTGAAAAAGTGGACTAAATGCTAGTGTGTGTTTTTGAGTAGAGGCGGACGTGTCATGTGTGTTGGATGCAGTGGAAACAGAAGTTTCTTTGTGTGTGTGTGTGTGTGTGTGTGTGTGTGTGTGTGTGTGTGTGTGTGTGTGTGTGTGTGTGTGTGTGTGTGTGTGTGTATTTAGCTGCTGCCATAGGTGGTCTCCATACCTTTCAAAAAGCACACGTTTTTTACACTGGATTATTAATCCACAAAAAAAACCCAACCCATACATAAAATCAAAATGAGTGAGATTGTCTTATTTTGAGTGAAAAAAAATGCCCTGGAGGTATGAAAAATTTGCAAAGCTAGGAAACTCAAAAGTAGCCTATAATTCTACCCCGCGAAAGATCACAACAGGTCTTAAAACAAGAAAAATGTTCAGAAAATGAAAAAAAAAAGTTTGTTGCAAGCAAAAAATTCTGGCATTTGATAAATCTTTGCAGCTTGAAATACGTTATATCTTCATGAAGCCACCTTTAAGAATCATCTACCTAAGAATACACAATTTACAAGAACATTTTGTCACTCCTTTGAGCTTACTCTCCAAAACTCTACCTTAACTTGTAAAAACAATCAGCTTAGAACAGGGGTGTCAAACTCATTTCTGTCTCGGGCCACTTCGGAGTTACGGCTTCCCTCGGAGGGCCGTTGAAATCACAAACATTTTCAATCGTCTTATCGCATTATTAGTTGTACACAACAAATGATTGGATTACTCGTTTTGAAATGAGTCAACTATAATAGTTTGTTCAAGTGAGTGGAAACAGGATAGCAAAATGATTGCAAAATCTCATTTGTTATTTATTACACATGACAAGTTGACATTATGGTGCACATTTTAGCAAGGGTTATGCAAGTGGACACACATGATTTGCTTTTGCGTGCCATGTAAAATGACGTGGTGGGCCGGATCTGGCCCCCGGGCCTTGCGTTTGACACCAATGGCTTCGAATAAGAGCTTCTTCCAAAAGTATACTTCGATATACTTCTTTTGACTTTATGGGTGTGTCGTACCGTGTTGGTACATACGCTATAAGAGCAGTAAAAATATTTTTCATTCATTGTCATGTGTTGGACCTTATGTGTTGGACCTCATATTTTCAAAATAGATGAGTTAAAAATCACTATGTAGCATGCTTTATATGTGCGGCTGGTCAGTGCAGCATCACAAAATCAAGTCGCAGTCGGCATAGCACAACAAGTGAGAGGAATATCAATTCAGATGACATGAAGCATTCACATTTGGATCATTATGTTGAGAAAGTGCTGTGAGTGTTGTCGTTTGAGTTTCGGGCAAAACAGTCGGGATTCGAGGCCTGAACCGTAAGGGAAGCAAATTAAGTGCAGAGCGCTTTTAACCAGATTATGTCAGATACAGATAAAGATGGCATTAACGTTGAAAGTATGAAAGGCATTGCACTTGGACTAATTGCAGGTTGAAAGTTTTTGTTTTTGTCCAAGCTCCTTTTCCCTTCTTTTTGCCTTTTATCCCCATCGCCTGACGACACCTTCTGTTGTTTGCTCTCCCCTTGTCACTCCACTGCAATCATCCTCGCAGGGGGCCTTGTCATCGCTATCTACTCATATCCTCCACTCCCGTTCGCTCGGAGCACTACAGCCCCTAAATGTCAGGCCTGATGAGCCAGGCACACCCACCTGCCACATCAGCTCAGAGCCTGCTAAAAGCTTTTATGGAAGCAAGTGCGAGCCTGGTGGTTGATACAAATTAAAGACTTTCTTCTTGTGTGTGTGGGTTTTTTTTTGTTGTTTTTTTTTTTTTTTAAATGGATCTTGGCATTGAAGTGAGAAGTGCAAGGAAATGAAATGAGGTCGCTTGAGTGTTATTGGCTGCCATCTAGTGGCTTCACATGCTAAAAGATGGCAAACACCATTAGTAATACAGGTATGTTACTTCCTCGTATTATGGTCAGTGGCGATTTACTTGGGTTCAAATATTTATTCAGGGAGAGCCTTTATTTGTACATTTGTGTGCACAAAATGTGTGATGCCCTTCCACTAAAGAAAGTAAAAAACAAAACACACACACACACACACACACACACACACACACACACACACACACACACACACAACGGTCAAGGGGTTAATGTGATGACAAGAGTAATAACTGAAAATCGAATTCGTGAAAATCAGGCATAGCTTCTTTTGTGGTTCTCAAAATTCTTTGAGAATACCATGGTAGTCGCAATATGTGCTGCTTAAATTTGCTGCAATCGCTTCAAACAAATGATTTGTAGAATTTTTTTGTATGACTCTCAATGAGACATGCACCTGTCGATTTGCTGTATTGTGGCGCACATCTTTTGAGTAACTTTCTCAGGTGTAAAAGCGTGTGTTTTCCAGGTGGCATCATGTTTCAGCTTTGCCCATGAAATTTCAGTTGTGTTAAGAGGAGTCCAATGTTTCGTCCTTAGCCATCATTCGTCATTTTGTAGCTGTGTTTTGGTTCATTATCCTGTCTGATGTGCTGCTGAGACAAACCTTGCTGACACTGGGCTGGGCAGCACACTCCACTTTGCCCAGATTTCATTGTACCCTGCGCGGACTGAAGATACCCGGTGCCGGATGGAACAAGGCAGTCCCAGAACACACCCGGACGCGCTCCGCGCTTCACAGAAGGCACGTCTATCCATGCAGCCATTGACTGCACCAATGATTCAGACTGTAGGGTGTTCTTTATTTCGTACACTTCAAATATCAATCAGATGATGTCACTTGCTCACATTTGGGTGTCTGAAAGATGTTCTCCCACATATTTTGTGGCTTGCCAATATTCATGATGGCAAATTCCATCCTCATCAGTTATTTTAGTGACAGTGTTGTATCCCCAATTTCTGTGAGGAGGCCTATGTATACCAAATCTAAATTTAAAATTTAAAAAAAAAAAATATATATATATATATATATATAATATATATATATATATATATATATAAAAAATATTCTAAGCCTGTATTACCTCTACTTTGGATGACCTATTTTATATGATTGTTAAAACAAATATTGACTATATTATTCCATATTGTGGCACATTTTGAGACTCAACATGCACCAGTTCAGAACTTTTAAATGATAAAAGGACATGACATTGCAGAATAATGGATTGAATTTCAACAATTAAGTGTCCATTTTTAAAACGGCTATTACACTCACCGTACAAACCCACAAGTCCACCTGAAGGCTCACAGAGAGGAAAAATACCACTGTCTGTAATGTTAGCCTTTATTTGTAAAACTTTGGCATATTAACCAACCATTTAGATGATTAGCCCGGTATAGACGGTATCTGCACCCATAAATGGATGAATGATACAATATAATATGTACAGTTTGCACACACAATATTTACAGTCTCCAAGCTTGCTCCTTGTTACACATGACATTAATAACAACTGAACCTTGGCCAGGTGATTTAGTGCAACACCAGGTGCAGTCTACATAAATAAACAGCACCATCTTCACAGCATTACCTCAAACATGTCTTGATCATTAAAACGTATCAACATATCAGTCATAACCAGCTTTATGCTATCTGACTCAACTGTGCAGTGGAAATGTGTTTATTCAGATGAATCACTAAATTTGGGTACATGTGGTACACCGGCGCAATCTAACGACATCCAATCCGAGAGCTCCAAAGCTACATGCGTACTGCGGTATATCTAATTTTAATGCATAGCAGTTTTGCACCATCGCGGATTGCAACAATAATCAGCATAATGTCCAAAGAATACCTCTATGATAAGTAATATTAGGTATTATTGTTTATTATTGACAAAAGTAAAATGACAATTTTTGGTTCCTCTTTTTTTTTCTTTTCTTCTTTTGGGATCTCATTAAGTTGTGCTGGCGAACCTAATAACTGGGTGTATAGTGAAAATAATGTGAATGCAACAGCAATGCTTCATCACGACTATTGTATTCGGTTACACATAAAGAGAGTATTATTGCGTGGCTCTTGAACTGCTTTCCGGTTGACACATTGCACAGCAAAGGGGGCTTCTCATTTTCAAAAACTGCTTCAATCTTACCTCGCATTTGTGATTGCCTTAATACAGCGGATTATTTACACTCAGTGCTGCAGCAATTATTGAGTTAGCTTTCAAAGCTACAAGCAAAAACAGAAGCCTGAATGGCAGCCATAGCGGATCACACACAGAATAATTGCAAGGTTATTCGTTCTAAAAAGGGTCGCTATGGGTGTGGCGTTCACGGTCGAGCCATGCTAACAATGACTACTTGTAAGCCAAATAACGTTGTCATAAAGGAACACGACACGGCTGGTTCAATGGAATATTTTCACAGCTAATTGGTCCATAAGACATCAGCGGATACTTGGAAGTCTTTTTTTGTTAGGGACTGTAAGGGTCCTAAGATGCAGCTAAGGAGGCCAACCACAAACACGCACACACCATCAAATGGTATGAGCTTGTTGTGACTGCACTGGTGTCGTTAACACAGTTCACTGTGGAATTATATACACGCATAAAGAAGAAAAGCATGTGGATTTGAGTGAGTGAATAAGAATGGAAAAAGCTGAGTACTTTTCATGGTTCTGTCTACCATCTGCTGAACCCGATTTTGGATGACGAATAAGCTGCATCTCGCTACAGGTTTTAATACTGAGCCATAGAAGACTAAGCAAACATAAAACATTCACATTGAAGAGATGTTCTCGGAAATGTGTTTTTGAAACCCGGTATGCCAATGTCAGGAAACCATGACTTGGAGTCTTCAACCATGCAGTCACTGTCAGTTGGTCTTAATTATGAAGAAATACTAGAAACTGTATTGCTTTCACTGGACGCGTATAAGGTACAGATGCATCATTTCAACATCCATCCCCCACTCTTTAACCGCATACTAGCTGGAAGGTATATACAATTTTTGAAACATCTCTCAGTATGATGCAATTCAGCAGTGTATCTCTTTACGTTGTGCATTTGTACCTTAGGGAGCGTCCAGTGTGTGTCCTTTTTTTAAAATGGCAACTGAGGGCAAACCGCTGCATCTGACAAAGGCCACTGCAACTTTACAATTTGGAACCAGAATTTTAGATATCTAATTCCAGAGGCATGTGTGAAAGAATTATTTTTCTTATTACAAATCAGATTCGTCTGCTTTATCTAACCTTTTTCTTTAAGGTCTGAATTAATGACTGTACTCCCAACTTTCTTCAATTCCCTCCGCTGGGCCAAACTGGAGGATTTAACGGGTTCTAAGAGCGGAGCTGGAGTACAGCGCCTCAAGGCCGAATAGGTGGCGGACAGCGCTCCCTGGTGGACATAAAGAAAACACGTTTTAAAAGGAAAACCAAAATAACTCAATATGTGGTAAACACCGCTCCCTCGAGGACATGTGATTCGTGTAAATTGGCAGTGACGTGCGTTGAAGTGTATAGCTGGTGAAGCACTGACATTACACTTAGCTTTACTCATTTATGAGTCAAACAGAGTGGTGTATTTGTCATTAAATTTGCAGCCTGACCAAAAACGGTAGACTCGTATAGTCTGACTTGATGTTTGAAGCAGAACTTGGCTGTTATTAAGAGGTAAGAAGAGCACATAAAATAAGGCCTACCTTGACAGTGAGCATATCTTGTCTTGTGAGGACCCTATCAGAGAGCTGGTCTCTCCCCACAATCCAGGGATGGCGAAGGACCTTAAAAGAACAAAAACAAATCGTATGGTAATGCCAAGGCCGTATTCGCAAATACACCAACAAAGATGCGGGTGTACAGAATGGGAAAAGAAAATATTAAGCATTCTCAATGTTTTTACTACTTATATAAGATGACAAAACGTCCTATTCAGTCACAATATTCTGTACACTTGCACACCACTGAGGAAAAAAAAACTGTCTTTAAAAGTTAATGCTCAGTTGACATCATTATCAGAGATTTAATTTGGGGGGGGGGGGGTGAAACTTCTTTCTATTATTATTTTATTTGGTGGTGGTGTAGGTGAAAAAAATATAATTACAAATACCTGGGGGGCAGTCAGGCGCTGATGGGGGTCCACATGGAGCATCTTGGTCACAATGTCCTGTTAAACACATACACATACATGCGCTGTCATGCTGGACTGAACCACTAAATTCAAGCAGTATTTATTTACATCCGTACAATAGCACACAAGTGCATCGAACCTTGGCAGCATCTGACACCAGCTCCCAGTTACCTCCACTGATGATGAATTTACCACAACCAATTTGAGCGAGAATTTCTTCTGCCGAGTCTTCGGGACTGCTGGCAAAAGGACTGAAACTTAAAAGTAAATAAGAGGGTGTGATTCAGGACAGAGAGACATTCAAAACAGGGGGAGACACACGATCATAGAGCCACATAAACGTCACTGAATGAACTTGGAAGCTTACCCAGCAATCATGGTGTACAGTAAGATTCCCAAGCTCCAAATGTCACATGCAGCGTCATAACCCTGCTTCTTTAGAACCTGCACACACACACACACACACACACACACACACACACACACACACACACACACACACACACACACACACACAAAGGGAATGTCCAAATAATGTCCTAGGTGTTTCATTTATGTCATGATAGGTTCACACATTCAGATACTAATAACACATAGAAGCTTAACTTTATTAACTTACTCAAAAAGAATTAATCAGGGGCTTTCAAGTTGGAAGAAATCACAATACTAGACTGAATTCTGTCAAATGGTGGCATGCGGAGTACAGGACATTTTGAATATACATTTAATAGAGGACCACAATGCTCACCTTATTGCCAAAAATATTTGGTCACCTACTTTAACTTGCATGTTAACTTGACTTCCGCTCGGAGTCAGTCCCCTTCACCTATTTAAATCTCTATTGATGGACTTACACATTGCCAGACTGTAATGCCATTCGCATATGTAGAACCCTAGGGCGACCAACACCTCTTCGTGGATCGATGTTCCATTGCCGACCCAGTCAGTGCCGTCATCGTACCAGAATTTCCCTTCGCCTTTCGGCCATGAGTTCTGTCTTAGCGCATTATCCTGTCCCAATGGCTGGGATTTTGCAACAATGACAAGGAAATGTGAGTTCCCCTGTCCTGCTTCCTTTCAATCATGGAGCATGACATGACCTGGCCCCTAAACCCCTTCCCAAGCTTTAAAGGCTCTTTATTTGGACTGTATCTGGACTCTGCAGTGAACTTTGTGCCAGCCATTTTTGACTGTACTTGTCGCAAGTTCTTCAGAAGTCATTTCCAATGAGTTGGTGTACTGTACTTGGGTTCTACAAACACCCGTGACAGCACGCAATGTCATCAGCAGGGTCTTAAATAGGTGGCCGTGATTGACTGGCAGAGGTAGGCGTGCTGACTAGCTGTGACGGATTGTGACACATTTGGCTTTTCTGAGCGAGCTTTCCACAAGGCTTAGTAGTGCATTCACGTGCAAGTCAAGGCAGGTGAACGAATACGTTTGGCAATACAGTATAATTATTTTTTTAAAAAATCATTCATTTATTCATGCATAATTATTGCCGCTTTAATTTGACCTCTGGTGCCATGAATGTTGCTGTGTAACATGGCGTCATCAGTAAGCCATTTTCAGCTCTCAGTTGTTTGGCAAAACCAAAATCGCATATCCTGATGCATTCTGGAAGTCCTCTGTCATCACAGTAGTGAATGTTGCTGGGTTTCAAGTCCCGATGCACAACCTGAAAAAGGCATAGCTTATATTTACGTGATGGTTTTTTAAAATGTGATTTAAAACATGCCCTATGACACAATTCTATTCTGATTCTCAGGGTTAAAGAAACAGCTGCTGCATTAACCTTACCCCCTGGGAATGTAAATATTCCACAGTCTTGGTTAATGTGCAGATGATGTCGGATGCATCTTTCTCAATGAAATTTGGCACGGTCAACACTCTGTCGAGCAGCTCACCTCCTCTCAACAAATTCTGAACCAGGTACACACATTGGCCATCATCAAACACCTAAAGACGGGAGCACATGCGCAGATATTTACAGAACTAAAGAGAACTGCAAAAGCGAATTCTCGATTGTGTCGATTCAGATTGCTTTCATCATTCAACAATGTTTCACTTACGTCCTTTAACGTGTTGATGTTAGGATGCTGTCCGTATCTTAAAAGAATCTCAATCTCTTCAGATGGATCTTTCCTTCCTCTGTCAATAATCTGCAAATCATATGCACTGATCAGCATGTCCACAAAATACACAATTTACTTAAACATAGATGTATATGCAATTAAAATAATCTATTTAAACATATTTATTTGGGTTGTAGTAGCAGTCTAGGCCATATTCTAATCTACATAATAAAACAAACATTTTCTAAACCTCACGGACCCAGTGTTGTAAGGCTTTCACTAGGTGCTGCCACTAGTGGTATGCAGGCACCCTCTAATGTGTGATTAAGTAATGTTACTTGTACAGTGGCTAAAACTTTCTTTTAATAGATTACAGTACGTTTTTAAGTACAATATCTTTGCTTTGAACCTGTATTTTAATGCTCGTCCTCATGGTGATGTTGCTACCGCATATTTTTTTGAAGTGGCACTGCACTAACCATTCGCATGGCCCCTGACATCCATCCATCCATCCATCCATCCATCCATCCATTTTCCGATTCGCTTATCTTCACAAGTGTCGTGGGGGGTGCTGGAGCCTATCCCAGCCGTCTTCGGGCAGGAGGCGGGGGACGCCCTGAACCAGTTGCCAGCCAATCGCAGGGCACACACAGACGAACAACCATCCCCACTCACACTCACGCTGAGGGACAATTTTGAGTGTTCAATCAGCCTGCCATGCATGTTTTTGGAATGTGGGATGAAACCGGAATACCCGGAGAAAACCCACGCATTCTGACTCGTATAGTGACATTTGACTTTCGAGGTCCCATTGTCAGTTTACCTTCACTGAATATTCCACAGCAGTCACTCGATGAAGACATTTCCTGTAGGCCGGGTTGGCTGCCTGGCCAACTTCCTCCTTCAGTTCATAAACCTCACTGAAGGCCACATCGCCACGGAGATGCTACAGACACACACGTAAAATAATTTTAATTGGTCTCATCGATTGAGAGTGCCTGGTGTGGCAATGCGTACCTGTGCAAGAGGATTAATGGTGTTCCCTTCCGGGCGGGAAGGCGGGACGTTGGCCACACTTGGTTCCTGACTTTGATTAGTGGCAACAAAACTAAAACCACGGAACAGTTGGTGTGTGTTTGCACTGGGCGGGATGCCAGGAGAGTCTAGATTGGCAAACACATCCGCAACCACATGCACAACAAGACACCTTGATTTTTTTTAGTTCATTTGGTTTAGAATGTAGGCATGTGAATTTTGACAAGTGTGTTTTGTGGCTACCGGTAGGCGTTCTGGAGGTGAACTCTGGGTCAAAGTGAAAAGTGTCCTCGGGTCTTCCGACTGTTGGTTTGAACGGTGGCCTGATTTCCTTCCTGTACAACTTCTAAAAAAAACCCAAAACAAAAACAGTTCAATTGTAATTAGAATAGAATTAGATTCCATATACTGTACTTTGTTGTCAGTATTCTCAGTGCAAAATAATTTTCTTCAAAACACATTTGACCCAGAAATGGAACCATCTAGTAAAGAAAATGATAGAATATGTTTTTACATGTATAATATATACGCAGAAATCTCTTGCGATAACACGATTCATCTTTGACAGCTTTGCTGTTGCCTGGATTTTTTTCGTGCAGTTTTTTAAAAAAAATTTTAATAGTGTGTTGTGTTCTACAGCCTGATTGGCTTAGGGACTGTAGACTAATGGCAACAGCCTCCGCGGCCAATCGCTGTACAGTCTATTTATGCAAACTTATGCATTTATGTACAGTCATTTATTATGCAAAATGTTTTCAAAGCCACCCAAAGTTTCTCATTGAAGTGCATAATACAATTTTATGTTTGCACGTCATGGCGTATGGCGCATTAAAAAGTCTGTGTGCTCACATTCCAGTTGATCGACGCAAAGAAACAGTGACTTTTTATTTCGTCCACTCCATCTGGTCCTGCACCTGTGAATCACAAATTTAAACAAGTTGAGCAAACAGTGCTCAGGGAATGCCCCCACTACGATACAAAATGTAAAAAAACAAAAAACAATGGTGTCATTGAAAATGATTACTTTAACGGGTACATTAGAACACCAACATACCACAGTTTATTTAAACTTAATTCTACTCATAGTTTTGTTTTCAAATTCAAAAGTTTTACTGCGATGGAAACGACAGTAATTGTACAATACATCATAGTACCATGGGAAGGGAACTAAGATTGCCTACAGTGATGCTGTATGTCTAAAAGGATTGATGGTTGCTGACTCATAAGGTCTAAATGATTTCAATGTAGTCAATACCTAGACGATTAGCAGGGTTCCTCTTGAAGAGTGCTCTTAATAAACTCTGTACCTCGGGACTAAGGAACTGCGGCATCCCCAATTTGGCCCTTCAAAGACAGAAAAAGAAACATACTGTACTTCTTGAGGCATGCATGGTAGTTAGTTTACCGTTGGTCAAGAGGTGCAACCATACTTGCATGTAAAAGACAAAACACAAAAACTAGCACAAAAACAACATTGCAATCATGATTTTTTTTAGAATAAGGTAACTTCGGGATGGACATTTGACCTTGAGGAAAATATCACGCAATCTTATCAAATTTAAAAAAAAAAGATATGTACGGTCATTTCTTTTGGGACGAGAAAATCGCTCAAAATCTTCACTGCTCTTGTTTCTATAGCAGGGCATAGTAATGTTTGCCCACAGGAGATTCCATAGCGGAGGTCTTCATGGATGTAGTTCAATTTTCCATAGATTAAGTCACGTTGCTGATCTTCAGGCCACCAATTGAATAAAAACAACAGCACCAGGCTGTTTTTCTTTTGCAGTCAAGGGAGGAGTGTGCTTCAATTTGTCTCTCCTGTTATAAGATTTGGTTTATGAACAATCAATTCATCAACTCATTTATTCCCATCCCCAATGAAAGTGTATCGCTTCTTCATCTTACTTTAGAATAAGGGCCATTGTTTCTTTACGGTCTTTGCCTTGGAATGGCAACGATCCTGTCAGCATCTCAAACTGCAAGACGGACAAGAAGGAGTCATTAGAACAAATTGTACTTAGTATGAGCTCATTTATATTATTGAAATGCTCATGCTTCTTTCATCCTGCAATCAGTATTTCATGTAAGGAATGCACATTTTTGCACTCCTTTTTGTTTTCCAAACTGGTATAGTTTGCACAGGAAAGGCTTTCCGATGCTGTTCGTTCCATGACAAAGTAACGACACCCTTTCCCGGTGCCCTGATGTGGCTGCCATCTATCAGTGAATGTTAACTAAGCAATTGGCTGACAAAAAGGCAAATGCCACGATGACTGAAAGTGACAGAATATCATCTTACAGATATGGCGTTTCAGCATATTTTCTGCCAGAAAAAAAAAAAAAAAAACGGCAAATGAAGAGATTCAACAATGGGGCTAAAAACAAAAACATCTTACCATTAGTACTCCAAATGACCACCAGTCTGCACTTTGTGTGTGGCCCCTCCTGTTAACCACCTCTGGAGCCATATACTCGATCGTTCCACAGAAGGAATATGCTCTTTTATCATGGTCAATGGCTTCCTTACTCAAACCAAAGTCTGGTGACAGAGAAATGGTTCCGATTTAGGACAAGGAGGAAAAACAAAGTCAAGTTAGGAACACTTACCAGTTATCTTTATATGTCCTTCTTCATCCAGAAGAATGCTGTCGAGAAAGACCGAAATGATGAGATTAATGAAAGAAAGGACTGAAGAATCGAATGATACAGAGCTTTGCCAAGGACAATGTAAATCACAATGTTTAATAGCCCAAACTAGTGCAGTGTGAGGATGGGCCTCATAATTGATTAATGAATTAAATGACTACTACATTTGTCTTGGATGTTTTATTAATTATGTCTTGAAGAGATTGAGGCTAAATTTAATGCACCACTTGACTGTAAATTAGTGGTTGAAAAAAAAAAAAGTTGATGTTTTTTTTTGTACCCGACTGTAATGTGATGAAATTGAATCAAAGTGGATTCATCAACGACGTCAGTACAACTGTCCCCAATCCTTTTTGTCCCCCAAACTGATTTCATGTCAGGAAATATTTTGACAGATCGGCAAAGGTGTTTAAAAAATGATTAAAGCCACAACTCAACAATACAGTGAAGGTAGTTGTAATCGGTGGGAGGCCTGGGTTTGTTTCTCGTCAGCTAAGCAGCCAATCTCATCATATCTTTCATAAATAAAGCATGTTGTAAGACAGGACGTCATAGTCAGGAAAACAAAAAAAAAGCATTTGTCCATTTAGATGTTCCCATTTCACTTGTGATTTTATTGGATTTAAGAATAGACTTTGCATAATTTGAAAGTGGCTGTGCTATACACTTGTCACATAATTTGTCATGAAGGAAAATAAAGCTTCACTTTGTGCCGTTGCCCTCGTTCCTCACTGTCAGTCCCATGGTCCTTTGGTCTCGTGGGTATGAATATTTTAAGACTAGCAGCAACTGGACTAGCGGACGACAACATGAGTCTAACTGCTTTACTCATCCACAAATTACAAAGTACATTCATCCATCCATCCATTTTCTGAGCCGCTTATCTTCACAAGGGTTGCGGGGGGTGCTGGAGCCTATCCCAGCCGTCTTCGGGCAGAAGGCAGGGGGACACCCTGAACCAGTTGTCAGCCAATCGCAGGGCACACACAGACGAACAACCATCCACGCTCACACTCACACCCAGGGACAATTTAGAGTGTTCAATCAGCCTGCCATGCATGTTTTTGGAATGTGGAAGGAAACAGGAGTACCCAGAGAAAACCCACGCAGGCCCGGGGAGAACATTCAAACTCCCGTACCTCTGCGCTGTGAGGTCAGCGCGGTAACCTCTGGCTCACCGGGCCGCCCCATTAAAAAGTACAACTACCTTATTTTCATATTCTCGAACTTCTGCAGAGGAGGCACATCGTTACTCAGTTGCCTTCCATTAAACTATACAGGCTAGATTTAGTCATCCCTGCTGGCAGGCTGACAGTTTGAAAGGTCATACCTCTTACACAATAAATGCAACGATATTACACCCCACCACTAAATCCAACATTGTAAAAATGTGGATTGTGGATTCTTGCTGACAAATGATCATACGAAGCCGGCAACAAACACCAACCCCACTGGCCGAGGCAGCTAAAAGAAGAACTAAGGGCATTCATACTTTTCAGGTTTGAGGTCCCTGTAGATGATTCCTAAACTGTGTAAGTGGTCCAAGGCCAAAGCCAATTCTGCCAGGTAAAACTTGACATCCTCTTCGGTAAACATCACCTGCAAGAAAAAAAAATTATTTGACATATCAAAAAAAAAAAAAAAAGTCCAATGCATTGTTGCATGCAGGGACAAAGTGTACTCCAGTACAGTCTCCTGAAGTTTCTTAAATCGGTGTTCTACACAAATGCTGCACGAAACTGGCTTGACATTGTTTAAAGCTGACAAATACCAAACTAACCTCTTTCGACAGACGAGTGAAAAGGTCCCCCCCTCGGAGAAAGTCTAGGATTAGATAGAGCTTCCCTTCTGTCTGGAAGGCTACACACACACACACACACACACGCACACGCGCACACACACACACGCACACACACACACACACACACACACACACACACACACACACACACACACACACAACACATAT
>CAAKHF010008201.1:2022-18939 GCA_901007745.1 Hippocampus kuda
GGCCTATATACACAACACATAAGGACTTCACTCCAATGAGACATAACTCCAATGTTACATCCTTTGTCAAACAATTAGGTGGGAAAATAAGTTAATATTTAACTCTGAACTGAAATGGTTGAATAAATAGTTTTTATAAAAGCAATGCTGTATTGATGTCTTTTGTAAAAAAAAAAAAAAAAAAATCCCTTTACTGTAGCAAGTGGGCAGACCAGTGAGTGCACTCACTGTAAATGAAAAGAAAATCAATTCTCAGTGGACACGAGAGGGGTCTTCCCCCCCGAATGTTGACGATGACTAGACTCACTCGTGGATGATTTCTTCATTTACATCTCAAATGTGAGCTTTACCAAATGTTCATTTGGTGTGTCTTTATTTTTCCACCATTTGATACATTTGATAGATTTTGTCTCTGCACATTGACAAGTTTCATTTGAAATCAATAACCAACATTTTCAAGAGTATTTTATATGCCATAGAAAATTGATGTTCAAGTTTTTTTTTATTTTTAAGAAATTAGTTGTGTACCGTACCTAGTCATGTTAGTCACTGTAGATTCTGTATTGGCCACTAGGCAGCGCCATTTCATTGCCGTGATTTTGCTACCGCTGGCTTTTCCTTGGTATGAGCTCAAATTTCACGTCATATTGCAGGTTTTAGGAATGTTTTAAAAATAGATATTGCTATTCGTTGAAGCACATTTATCTATGGTTACAATTTAAAAAAATATATGACATTGTCTGGATACAATCATGTTGATATTCCTCGGTTGTTTCGAGTGCACGGAAGTGTCGTACTGTACCGGGTGTAGTAGTAGATCTGGGTGGCCGCCAGAGGTGGCAAAAGTACACTCACAGTACAGGAAGAAAAAGTCGAATATACTTCAATGTAAAAGTAATGAGGATTTTTTTTTTTTTTTTACTTTTAGTACTCAAAACCGTTTAAACTAACTTCTTACAACAATTACAAAAGTGTCTCTGTACACAAAATAGTTTCCTTATATTAATAACTAGCAAAAGGTTCAAACTAAGAATTGAAAAAAAAGAGTTGGTTCTGCGAGCCGACAACATTAAACAGCTCCCTAAAATAAGGTGATGGATAAGGAATATTTTGCTTTTCTGAATCAGTTGCCATTATTGTTCATGGTCCCCAGTACACATTCCTTCAACTTGCTGTTTTTCTTTTTTTCTGCCTTACAAGTCCCTCAGATATGAGAATAGGTCACGATCTCAGCTGTGATTGTCTTTCAGTTTTACATTCATATTTTTGTGTCGCGTCATCACCTTGGATGTCAAAAAGTGCAACCAGAATGTACTTTATGTATTTTGAACAAATGAGTGTGGTCGTATAAACGTAAGATGTTCGACATTTTACCCCATCCAAGTGTGTGGCTGGGAAAACCGATGACTCAGTCAGTATACATTAAAAAAAAAAAAACTCTTAAAAGCAGAAATCCGAAGGAAAAAAAAAATTCTTATTGTCTAACTACTAGTTACTACCTAGGTTTTCATTTCGTTTGTTATTAATGTTTAAAAAAATGAACCCTCTAGGACTGTATGTGTTGTTTATTTAAAATGCTGGTTGGAGGTGTTGAGTTGTTATTAGCAACAAGAACATAATGTCCCTTAGCCTCTCAGTGGAAGAGTTTCATCTCTCATTCTTTTCCTTTTTCTGCCAGCCAACGCAGTCAAACATTAAGCTAAATATTAACAGAGTTTAAGTCCTTTGGCCACAAGTATTTTCAGAGTTGACATTTCCCATTTGTTTGGAAGTGACCGATAGTTATCGTTATAGTTACCTTCTTGATAGTTAATTAAAAAAAAAAAAGGTGGTGGAGCGCTAACTTCATGATAATGGGCCAAAACACGCGTCATATCAATGTTTCATCCACAGGAATATGTACTTATCATCCCACTTCCGGCAGTTATGAGTCAGTTCAAGGAATTAGTTTTAAATGATGTATTTCTATGTACGCTTTTTAGTTTTGTTTTGTTTGAGTGAAAGTAGAAGATATCTTTTTGTGGACCTAAAACGTGGATTTAACAGGATTAATAAAACCAGAACTGGTTAGATATCAAATGCAGCTATGAATTGATTTTAGCTGATAAACTGGAGGAATTGAGTTGACTAATCTCACTGGTATTCTGGATTTTAATCAGGGAATTAGGTGTATCAATATTCGGCTTCAATACCTGTTTGCTCATGCCGTTTTTGAAGAGACATCTGAATGAAGAGACAAACAACAGGCTGGCTTGTGCACACAGTGGAAAAAAAAAAGGAAGGTGTGGTCATGGCTGTTGATTACTTTCTTCTAGGTGAATATGAGACAGAACAAGCGGGAAAGGACAGAGAAAAGCGGAGTGCCGGAGACATTAAGATTGTGAGGTACGTCTGATAAATATGCTTCAGTGTATGTCGGTGTACTTTGCTATAACGCAACCCTTGAACATTTCATTTTAAAAAGTGAAGCTGATCTCAACTAAGCTAGTCAAATATTGGGGTTTTTTCCCCCCCTTCTGCATGATATCACGTGTGAAATTGAAAACATAAAACCTGTTTTTTCTTCTGAATACACTGAGTCTACATTTAAACTATGATTGACTAAATACTACAAATTATTTTAGTAATTTCCAGACGTCCTTCATGAACAAGCGGTGTGACCAGTTTCAACATGAATAATAACCAGGTAGGTCATTTAAAAAAAAAACACACTTTTAGTCCTGGCCTTTACGGAGTTTTATCTGCTTCTGTTTTCAAATAATATTTATAATACTGGACCAAAGCAATTACAGACTGATTCATTTTAGCCATTCGAAATTACTGTTGAAATATTTTCTTTTCTCTTCTTCAGACTAATGGTCCCACGTACGACAACATCGGCTTCCAGCATGAGGAAAGTCGACCCCCACCATTTGCCCCACAGCAAGGAATCTATCCTACTCTCCCTGAGCCGACTCCAAGCTATGTCGCCTTCGCTCCCAAACCGATCAACACCCACCAAACGACGACCCCTGCCGCGCCACAAAATACCACAGAAAACAAAGGTAGTCACTAAATGCTGGTTCATACCCTGTTTTGTGTCAGAACCCTTCGCTGATCCGCTCCCCTGAGTTGCGAGACAAACGTTTGATTGTATCACTCAAGAAAGAGTCCTTGTCATCCCGTTTAAGTTCTTATTATCGTTAGTATTGTACATCACCCTATGTGGATCAACATTAAAAAAACCCAAAACATATATATGTATATATATATATATATATATATATATATATATATATATATATATATATATATATATATATATATATATATATATATATATATATATGTATATATATGTATACACAAAAAAGTGTGACAATCGCAGAGGTGTCTAATCATAAACATTTATTGTTTTCCAAAAAGCCACACATAACCAAATATCAACCATTTCTGGGATCTTGACAGCAAATAAATAAATAAATCTGAAAATGAATCATAACACTAATTATGATATAAATATTAACCAGATAACCCTTTTCAGGTTTTTCACAGGAAAAAAAAAGACCATGAAACATTAACTTTCTTGTCGACACCACTCCAAATCTTTTTGTCAATATTCCGTTTTATTTGACAGGGATATGTCCAAGATTTTTTTTTTTTTTTTTTTACTGGAGGGTGATGTTTCAAATGTTACATTCTATGCATGTACAAGTCTCGATCATGTGGCCAGACTGAAGAAAAGCTCATCTGCAAATTAGCTTCATGTGCCAACAAGAGTCTGAGAAAAGTTCTGGGATGCTGTGTAACTATAGCTTTGTTCAGCATTGTTTGAGGGGGAAAAAAGCATCCACCAATGTTTATAAGGTGGACAGTACCTTAGTTAAAACGGTGGAGAAACACAGCTATTAGTCCGAAGCGGTTCATCTAGTGTCTGTGCAGATTAGTTTTTATGGCTAAATTTAGCTGTTGGAGCTTTTAATCAGATGCATTTTTTTTTTTTAGTCTGGAAATTACAGTGCAACACAATATTGAACAAATTTTGATAGATCAAACTGTGTCCTAGTAATAAGTAAACACATTTTTAAAATCAGCGTCAAAATATATATTTAGGGACACACAAAGGCATCTCTGATTAAAATTTGCCATTGACCAATGTCATTGATGCATATGAGTAATAAATAACTGTTTTCGCATTTGTCCTGCATTGTACCAATATGTTCATAGATTAAGTAAATTAACATGTTTTTTATTTGCAAATGTTATGATTTGTTATATATGCATGATTTCCAATCCGCATTTTTTCTAGTGACATCCCCATGCGCATGTAATAAAACTGTGCTAATTTAGCATTTGGCCTACATTATAGTAATATGTTCATAGTCAATTTCCTTGTTTGGCTGCCTCTTGCAACGTCTCTCCATGTCACACTGTCTAAAATAGAGGTGAAACTCCAGTGCGTACTGTATAGCTTTCAGGGCTTACAATTTACATTTTTATGTAACTGCGTTTACCTTGTCTCGACAAAGTACCTGATGTTTACATTTTGACTCAAAGTCTGTTTTGTCCTTACAGGAAGAACGAGGTGTCCATGGAAACGTATCCTGTGTGCATCCATATGTGTATTTCTTGTTCTGGTGATCCTCACCCTCTTATTGTGGTACTTCCGTAAGTCACAGTTTATTACCATTAGACCATTAGAACTGTAAGTCACAACACCCCCTCCACCCCCAATTTTAACCTCAAAGACTTAACCAAAGATACAACTTCAGGGTCAGGTTTTTCCAGAACTCAAGAGTGTCTCACGTTTCGTCTAGTCTGCGCTTCTTTCAAGTTATTTTTAAGATGACAATTCATTCAATTGCTTGATTTCTACAATGATTCAGAGGGTGGTGTTATTTTTATGAATGAATTCCCATGACATCCACCACACACATCGGCGGAGCGCTGAATTTGTCTGCTTGCGCCTTGCTCAAATACACCCAAATTGCATTATATCATCTTTGCTGCAAGTTAAACCTGCTTTTTGCAAGTCTAAAATGTAGTCTATTTTTTGTAACCAAATTTGCAGATACGCTGGGGGGCGTGGCAGGAACGCCCAGTGAGGCATAGCGCATTTACCAAATTCACAAATCCGATGAAGTGGATGTGGCTTACATCTGCTTGAGCACAATTGAATGAATTTTACGGTAGTTTATCTCTCAGCAACTTTTATTGTGTCTTCATATCTTTATTTGTGTGTTTCATGGCAGTGTACTACCAGTGTGCACTGGGCAAGTCATGCAGGTATAGTCTGAAGTGTCTACGCAGCTCCCAGTGGTGTGATGGTGTCACAGATTGTTCGCATGGCGAGGATGAGTCCCACTGCTGTAAAAACCTTTACATTTTTTTTCAGTCTTGGACACACAAACCGTGCATAGGATTTGTTTGGCTCAGCGATATTCCTGTTATTTAACAGTTCGCCTTTCTGGAAGCAACTTTATGCTGGAGAGTTTCTCATCTGAGAGCCAATCGTGGATTCCTGTATGTGGTGACAGGTGGGATGACAATTTTGGGAAAGCTGTTTGCAGGCAGATGGGTTACAAGAGGTGAGCTTCTCCGACTATATAAACATTTGCTCCCTGTTCTTGACTGGAGTTTTACACGGGATTTAAAACCACAGTCATAAGTCCTGAATACATTGAGATATATACAACCGCTGATTGAACGGATTCCGCTCAATTGACATTAAGCCAAGAAGAAATTTTTAAATGTGCTCGATATGACACCTGATCTCCTGAAAATAATGTGACTGGAAAGTTAGCATTTGTGTTATTTGTGTTAAAGCATGTTTGTCCAACCTCACTGATTGCTTTCTTTTGTTTGGCCCATAGGCAGGATTATGTAACCTACAGGCAAACAAATGTGGGCTCTTTAGCCTCGAGAGGATTCATGAAGCTGATGCCTGGCGGCAACCATAAATCGCTAATACAGTCCCAACTCTCTTTCAGGTTTGTGAACTAACTAATGCACAATCATAGTTAAAAGAACATTTTGTATCTTGTTTTCAGACATGTAATAAATATGATTTGATATGTTTACTGAAATACTTTTTTTATTGTCTTCAGTCAAAGTTGCAAAGCAAAATCTGTCGGACTTCGTTGTATGGGTAAGATACTGCATAAATTCTTTCCATATTCCAAAGGCTTAGCTACAGCTAATATGAGTTGCCAAAAAGTAGATAATTGATCAATTGTATAAGTCACACAAATTAACATCCGGGTATATCCTTACAATCTACAGTCTATCATCTTCCTGACATCATTTGTACACCAACGAGTATTAGCCATGTTCGGGGTACGTTGTCAGGGCTGGCAAGCCGATCAGATTTCAGACTTTGTGCTGCAATTTCAACCGAATATACTCAGCCTCTCCATAGTTAGTAGTGCCAGCTAATGTAACTCAAACAAGATGTATTCCCTACTTCATCTCGCTACTTTTGATTTTGGATGACAAAGTGTAGTCCAACCCACATTGGAAAGGAATGCAACTTCCTGTCGGCCATGTGGACCAAAGTCTGACCCTGGACGTACATGAAACGAACAGCCCTTATTATGGGGTCAGGTACACCATGCTGATGGAGCACCCCCACAATTAACACCCCTGAGAAACAGTTGAATACCTTATCCAAGTCCATAAATCCGATCTAGATTTTTTGGGCGAACTCACATGCACTCCCCAGTTCCTTGCTCAGAGTGTAAAACTGGTTCGCTGTTCAAAGGTCAGACAAAAGTCACACTGCTCTTCTTGAATCTGAAATTTGACTTTGACTTCCTTATGGACCTGCCTCTGCAGAACCCCTGAATAAACCTTCCCAATAAGGCCAAGGAAGAAGTGTGATCCCCTGTAATTGGAAAACACTCCCTGGTCCCCTCTTTCTAAAAGGGCACCACCACATCCGGTAGGCCAATACCGAGGCATTGTCCATGATGGTATTTCAGCCAGGGCAACCTCACAATATCCAGAGTCTTGAAGAACTCTGGGCCAATCTCTGCCAAGGAGTATTTCACCACCTGGGTGACCTCAACCCCAGAAAAAAGAAAACCAACTTCAGATACACTGGACTTTCCTCATAAAAAGGAATGTCGGTGGACTTGGAGCTTTTTAGGCATTCTGCTCTGACTCACAATGTCCAAAGTCGAGGTCTGCAGAGTACCACGCCCACTATACACAATGCTAGTGGTGTACTGGTTCCTGCTCCTGAGATGCGGGATGGTGGACAAGAATTTCCTAAAAGTAATACGGAACTCATTCTGTATGGCCTCACTGAACTCCTCCCACGCCTTGAGATTTTGCCTCAGCGGCCACCATAGCAACATTCCTCTTAGCTTGCATCCATTGCTCCAGAGTTCTGCAGGTCAAAAAGCACCTGAAGGACTCTTTTATCTTAACAACATTCCTCACCGTTGGTGTCCACCAATGGCCGCAGGGATTGCCGCCAGAACAGAGGCCAACCACTTTATGGTCGCACCATCAATAGGGCAAACTTACCATGGATAACTACAGAGTGGGACAGAGTCCAACCCCTCTTAAAATGACTGGTTACCGAGCACAAGTTGTGCATCGAGATAAGACTGACTATAGCTTGTTGGAACTTCTGAATTTTGTACAACAGCTCAGGCTCTTTCCGTGCCAGAAAGGTGCCATTCCTAACTTCTATAGCCATGTGTCAGACCGCCAAGGTGCCAGCTTTTTGGTACCTGACCCCCATTGGTCACTCCGGCACCTGGTGATCCCATAGAGCGGGGGGACCCATGTTTCCATTTTGGCCTGGGCACGGCCAGATGCATGCAAGGTGCTTACCATTGAGCCCTAACTCTAGTAAGGTGACCTGCTTTGTTTTGGGAGGATGTGTTCTTTGTCTGGGCCCTCCCCTAAGATTTTCCCTGGCTAAACCTCGCATGGAGCTAAAGTTCCTAACGATTTAGCTTCTCAGGTTGGTGGGACACACAAACTCCTCCACTACGGTAAGATGACAACTCAGGGAGGAGTGAAGGGCACTTTCAGTAATTGATAGTTTTGCACATTTTTACGCCACGGATGCCAGTTTACCAAAATGGGTCCTTTGTTTCTACTAACGGGATTCCCATCCTTGGGGCAAAAGTACTGTTTGAAATTGCTGATGTCTGAGACAAGCAATCAACCTGTTAAACTAATAATTTTTTTTTTCTGTCTTCAGATTGCGGAGAAAGTTCTGCATTCCCCAGCAGTCGCATTGTAGGGGGTACAGAGGCTTCAAATGGAGTCTGGCCATGGCAGGTCAGTCTCCAGATTTCTAGTCGAGGACACATTTGTGGAGGCTCCATTATCAGCTCATACTGGATTGTATCTGCTGCGCACTGCTTCCAAAGGTGAGTTATTATGCCCATCTTTAATCTCTCTAATTGACATTTTGGTTCTGTTGGAAAATTGTGTATGAAAGTTTAGTTTGTGTCTTGACCATATTTGGCCTGTGCAAGTCCATTATATTCTGAATAAATGGGAATAAATTGAAAAAAAAAAATTCAATTTGCAGGTTCTCCAGACCATCATTGTGGACCGTGTACTCCGGCGACATAAGCCTGCTTAAAATGAGGCATTACTACGGCAACAAAGTTGAAAAAATCATCAGTCATGAGAAGTATGACCCTGAAACATACGACAATGACGTCGCACTTCTGAAGCTTGACACACCTTTGACGTTTTCAGGTAAATCCACCAACAAGATTCTTGCTTGATTTCCCTAATTCATTTCCCGACATGACAGAATGAATTGTTGATCCAACAGAGAGAGTAAAGCCGGTGTGCTTGCCAAACTTCGGCATGGAATTCTCAGCTGGAGATGCAGCATGGATTACAGGTTGGGGATCTTTGCGATCATCTGGTAAGACGAACTTCTTCACTGAGAAAATTGAATTTTCTTTTTCATTTAAATGTTTCATTTTGTTTTATTTTTAATTGAAATTCATCTTGGGACAGAGATAAAATATTTTCTTATGCTATGCAGGAATTGCACAGAAAGAAGATTGGTTGTTCTCGACACTGTTCTACTATTATAACATGATCACCTGGTAATGCCTGGTGGCGGCTACGGTGCTAAATATAAGAGCAGAATTATAAGACAAATAATGATCTACTTTTATTTGAAAACACATTTTAAAAGGATTTCTCTGAATTCTGAGTTTTTCACTGAATTACTATATATATATATATATATTTTTAATCGAGCTTGATTAAATTTGTGGGTTCTTTTGTTTTCTTTCTTTAAAACCTTTTTTTTCTTTTATTCTTTTTTTTTAATGACATTTTCTGGAATTAAAACAAATAAAGTGACACAGTTCAGAGAGACTGTGGCTTCAACCCTGTATGCCCTTAACCCTTTCAGTTACGACAGTGGACAGCTTATCATGTGATCAGGTTGCAGTGCGCATGAAAGCGTTAAAGTGGATGCTTTCACTTTCCTCAGGTCCATCCCCAGACAAACTCAATCAGGCTTTGGTGACAATTTACAGCAGAGAGGCGTGTAACAATCGTGAAATATTAAACGGGGCAGTTACAGAATCGATGATTTGTGCTGGCAAACTTAGCGGAGGCGTCGATTCATGTCAGGTGAGTTTGGCTCTGCTGCCTTTGTCACTGACACACTCCCACACAGACATGTCACGGCATCACTCATTTACGCTGCAGGGTGACAGTGGAGGGCCGTTGGTGGTCAAAGAGGCAGATGTGTGGTGGCTGGCTGGAGACACAAGCTGGGGGATTGAATGTGCTCTGAAGAACAAGCCAGGGGTCTACGGCAATGTACCCTACTTTCTTGACTGGATATATTGGAAGATGCAGGTACAGTGACTGAATGCAGCAGTAATGACATGAGCCTTGAAGGACAGTGCATAATTAGCAAGCAGGTATTTTTCTGAAGTTAAATTAGAATGAATTTTTGTTTTCGATTAAAAGGGGAGTCAAGTCAAAAATATTCTTTACAATGTGTTCTATGCGACCCTGGAAGCGCAATACATGGCATTCTGATTAATCTCGTGTTTGTGGAAGATGAATCAAGAAGCAAAATCCACCTGTTTTTAGCCATCTCAGGCTGTTGAATTCATATTTCACAAACGCAATATGAATAAGAATGCCATGTTAAGACGAGTGGTGGCCCATTAACTCATTCAGTACCAGCCATTTCTGGACCAAGTCTGAAAAGACGTTTAAAAACGTCTTTGGGAGTGAATGAGTTAAACATATGGTTGGAAAGAACATTTTTCACTTTACTAACCCTTTAAAAAAAAATCTAATGGAATGTAAACAGGGTCAACATCACAGCGCACAGGTACCGGGTTCAGTTCCGGCTCTGGTCTCCCTGTGTGGAGTTTGCATGTTCTCTCCGTGCCTGCGTGGGTTTTCTCCGGGTCCTCCGGTTTCCTCCCACTTTCCAAAAACATGCATGGCAGGCTGATTGAGCACTCAAAATTGTCCCTAGGTGTGAGTGTGAGCGCGGATGGTTGTTCATCTCTGTGTGGCCTGCGATTGGCTGGCAACCGGTTCAGGGTGCCCCCTGCCTACTGCCCGAAGACAGCTGGGATAGGCTCCAGCACCCCCCGTGACCCTTGTGAAGGTAAGCGGATCGGAAAATGAATGGATGGATGGATGGAATGTAAACAGCAATATGTGACATCCCGAGGTAATATATTGGCACTAATGAAATCCAATCTACAATTTGAGATGGATTAATAACCATCCGTCATCCATCCATTTATTTGAACCGCTTTTTCTCAAGAGGGTCGCGGGCATGCTGGAACCAATCCCAGCTGTCTTTGGGCAACAGACGGGGTGATTAATAACATGCGCTATGTTTATAATTGTATAACTGTATCAAGGGAATTTAATTGATTACCTCATATGAAAAGCAATGATTAGAATTATTCAGTATGATGTGGAGTTCAACAGCACTGCAAAATACTGTATAAGAACAATAAAATATTTATTGTTATTAGCTTGTCAATTAAATATGCTTGTTTGTACAGGCAGATATTTAGGACCCTGTTTTCGTTCTGGCTGCAAGTCGAGACCAAAGTGTAGTTTAACTGTGCGCATGCATGAGTGGAGTTTTCTTTCTTTTGGTATTTTGCAAGACTTTGGGGCTGGCAGAATTGGGTGGAAAGGGTGTTTGCACCTTTGCGCGCCATTGTGGGACAGAAGTAGTTTTTTCCCCAGCCAATAATTGCGGCACCCCCCATTTGGATCATTGATTGGGGATCTGTGGCTATAAGTACACATGAAAATGAACCAAACAAGCAAAACAAACTTTTGAGTAAAATGGAAGTGGAGCATTCCTGTTTCGAAGGGGATAAATGTCGTTCTTGAACTGTAATTGTTACATTTCTTTTTTTCTCTCTTCAACAGACTGAGTGATGGAAATACTCGTCAGCAGCAGCAACACACATCATCCTTTGCTTGGGGTTCCTAATTAAAACAAAAACTTAGCACTTTTGAATGGAAATGTCGGTATGCACTGTTTGTTACTATTTGAACAAATGTACATAAATAAAGACTTTTTTTTTTTTTTTTTGCACAAAGGAACACAGGATTTGAAGTGTGCTTAAATACTGGCAGGGGCTTGGTCGCTCTGGTGATTGTGTGAACAGCTGAATCAGGTAGACCGTGTTCAGAATTTTGCATTTCTTGTATCCCTTTCAAACTAATGTCCCAATTTCTATATTTTGGATTTGAGTACGTCAGACGTTATGTCACCAAAAGAAAAAAAAAATACCATTGACTAGAAAAAAAACAACCTTAAACCTAACTGTTGAATGCAGTTCTGATATCTGTGTCTTGCTTTTTAAGTCAATATTCTTGTCAAGAGAAAGTAAAGCTCGTTCAACTTTACTACAGCTTCCGACTTCCTCTCAGAGCCTTTTTACTACCTGTTGATTTGTACAGATAAACACGCACATGCACGCAATGAAGACAGAATAGTCACCCACATTTTCAGCTAACGAAAATGGCCGAAAAGTTCATTTTTGGATATCGATCGAAAGATTTCATATCACAAAAACAACCCGGCTGAAACATGAAAAACACAATCGGCACACATTCCAATAGCTGGAAGTGGCACAAATCGGTTTAGCCTCTTGTAGTTAGCTTCATCTAGTACTAGCCTGATCTCGGCTATGGACAGCAGTGGAAGCAAAGAAATGCAGGCACTGTGAACGGAAGTGAGGCTCCTTCGCCAGATTATTAAAAAAAGCAATAATGCGCTGACAAAAACTCTGTGCTGACAGAACTTTATTCATCATTGACAGTCTCTGTCATATCATGTCATTTCAGAATCTGCTGAAGTCATTTCAGGAAGTATTTGTCATTGTCAAACACAGTATGAGTGAGGTTTCTGAGGTCAAAGGTGAAGTGTCCAGTTAATCAGTAAATGTCTCGTCATTTCTATACCAGGAAGTAACCAGTTCACTGAGACTGACTGTCTTGTTTAGAAAGAACACTTTTCCATTTTTCACACATGGTTTTTGTCATGGTGACATTACACTTTGTGTCATTGGTTAAATATAAATTGACAAAAGTGCATATCGAAGGAATTATGTATATCTTTTTAGTTAATGAAAAAAAGGAACTTATTTGACTGGGTGACAGCATCTCTTCTGCTATCTTCTGTTATTCCTTGTCAGTTTTCCCTCGTTCAACCTGAGTGTCTCATCACTGATCCTAGAGCTCAGCTCACTAATTGGCATATGCTCAATATTGGAGCCGACATTTCCTTATGTGCTTGTACCAATTAACGGATCCGTGGTAGTGCGCTGACTCCATTTAAGTGACGGAGCAAAAGCCCAAATTTGCCATTCGTCGCAACTGCTGCATGCTAAGCGTAAGGGCCCTTGTTGCATCATCCCCACCTGTGTGAAACTGTCTTTCATCTATATCGGTCTTTTCTTGTTGTCCCTCAAAAGATGTGTGGGAAGAACGGAATGCTCTGATGTGCTGGCTGGCGTACGCAAGATCACACTGATCCTAAATGAGCCGTTACTGTGTCGTCTCCCCTTTCGGGAATCGAAGCAGCCTCATGTAGAAGCTTTGAGTAGATATGGTAAAATGCTCACGTTGAGTCAATTGCATGTGTATCTCTCTCTCTCTCTTGCTCTTGCTCTCTCTCCCTCTCTGTATATATATAAAGATATAAGATGCTGGCATACATGGAGCGCCATAACCAGGTAGCAGGAATAGCGTACCAGAATATCGGTACCAAATATGGACTAGAGTTCCCAGAATCAAGATGGCAGACACCTTCGAAGGTAGTTGAAGAATAGCCAGGCCAAGATTCTGTGGAACCTGGTGGTGGATGAACATCAGAAAACAGCAGTCGTGACAGATGTAGCAATCCCGAATGATAGTAACGTGCGACAAAATGAACACGAAAAGTTGGAGAACTACCAAGGACTGAAGGAAGAACTCGAGAAAATGTGGAGGGTGAAGGCAACAGTCGTGATCGAGGCACTGGGGGAGGTAAGCCTCCAAGATGGGTGGATGGCTCTGGCACACTGGTGTCAAACTCAAGGCCCGGGGGCCAGATCTGGCTTGTCACATCATTTTATGTGGCCGGTGAAAGCAAATCAAAGATGTCAACTTTCATGATGCTTGCGAACATCTCTACCAAAATTTCAAATTCTTATTTGTACTAAATAAGAGTGATACTGTAAGCATTCTCTTGTTACCAAACCCCTCATGACAGTAACTTAAACAATAGATGAATAAACCGTTATCCCTGACTTCTTTATATGGTTTCAGTCATAACGGCCCACCAAGGGAAATTGTAACCAAAATCTGCCCTGCTACAAAAATGAGTTTGGCACCCCTGCTCTAGCAGATATCAGGAACAGCATCCGACACCTCCATGCGGAAGAGTGCAGTACTGGGAGCAGCTAAAATCCTCAAGCTCCGAGGCCTGTGATAGAAGAGAGAGGCTGTCAGAAAAAAAACAGGCTTTCCAGTGTCATTGTGGAAAAAATTCTCACCAGCGCTTTGCTCGTGTGTGATTGTGCGCACGGATGACGCCTTTGTGCGTGTCAAACCAAATGTGGAACTGCGGCAAGTGTGTAAATCCTTCCTGTGTGCACTGTATGCATCCACAACAAACCCTTGTGTGTGTCATTTTGCCCCAAAGACGATCATCATTGCAATGTTGTTGAGTAGCCAATGAGCTGCGAGTCCTTGTTACTGGGCAGCTGTGTGTTTATTTCCCCCCCCCCCCTTCTTTCGTGAGGTCGATGTCACGCGTCAAGCCTCATACAATCTCAAATCAGCATGAGTCTTTACGACACTCGAGGCTACTGCAGTTGTGATGAACATCAGCACCCACACTGGTTTTGTAGGTCAACCGGTATTAAGCTATGGGTGGGGGCCCAACCCATAAATACATGTACCTGTGACTGCGCAGTGCGCAAATAACGTAGATATTTGTACTGGTTAAAAAGACTCAAAGCGGCCTTAAAAAAATGCTTTTAATGTTGCTTATGTGTTATATGCTAGCTACAATTAGATCAATTAAATCTCTTAACTCAAGGATCAAGGGCCAAATCCCAATTTTTTGCGGCCCACTAAAGTAAACGTTACATGTCTCCTTCACGTTTTTTTTTTTTTTTTTTTACTAATTCGATTGTTCTTTTGCTTTTGGCAGAGAATCTGTTCCGAAATTAATATTCTTTAAAAATACTGCAAGTATTTTGTCCCCACCACTTCCCTAACTTATAATGAACAATCATTCATTGTACTTAACCCTTTCGGGGACAGCGGTTACTACAGTGGACAGATAAACGTGTTATCAGGTTACAGGGTGCATGAAAGGGTTAATATTTAGTTTCCCCTATTTTCCATGTCTTCTGATTTCTAATTAAATATGTTGTTAAATAGGAAAGCTAACAATTAATTGCATGGGCAATTGTAAAAAACAAAAACAAAATCCAAGATGATTACAGTACAGTATATATTATTTTCACAATTAATATGGCCCTCTCAGGCAAACTACAATGTGGGCCACACAGAAAATCAAAATGAATTTAACACCCTTGAGCAAGCTTCAAGAGAAAATGAGAGAGATCCAATCGAAATGCATTATCAAAACTTTAAAAGTCTGGTTATTTTATTTAAACTGTCTGATCAATCTATTACTTTGCTTGTACGTTGCAGTGGCGTAGAACTGTGCTTCATGATATTGTGTTTCCAATAATAATACATCTGTACAACAATATTATTTAAATAAACATGCATAATTTATCTATTGTGACGATTATGTCTTTATACTGCTCAATTTCTACCCATTTTCCAACTATAACTTCCATCCATCCATCCATCCATTTTCCCATCCACTTTATCCTCACAAGGGTTGCAAGGGGTGCTGGAGCCTATCCCAGCTCTCTTCGGGCAGTAGGCGGGGGACACCCTGAACCGGTTGCCAGCCAATCGCAGGCTATAACTTAAATGATCATTATAATATTATCCATACACATGATGCACGTCAAAAGTTCAGGCATGCAATTAATTCTTGTATCATCACTGTCAATAACATTATACTACCACCGTGCACACGTGCAAATATCACCGTAGTATAATGAGCCTACTTACCACAAACTATCATGCAAACATCCAGTTTTTTTTTTTTGCTTGAATTAAAGTTAAATTTCTTTTGATTCTTCCTCACTGCTACAAATATATCTCGCTGTAGTGTTTTATTTCTCTCTCTCTCCCTCTCATTCTCTCACGCTCACTCTATCGCTCAATCGACAGCTGCTCCTCCACACTCAACAATAACATATTTGACCACACGGTGGCAATGCTCTTCTCTGCTTGAGCGCTGAGTGGAGAGGAAAATCTCCTTCAGGGGATGGGAGGTCAACTCGTATCAATCAGTTTGACCCTCTCGATGTAGAAACACAACGTACAAATAAATACCACTATGGCCCAAACATCTGCTTGAGTGCCCCATATGATTTCAAGTAAACGTTTCAAAGAATACATCTCATTATTACGAACCACATAGTCCTTCAACCAAATAACACGTGTTGCATACAAGAAGCCTCATCCTAATTTGATAGTGCCGCGTTGCCCCACGTTGGTCCGACAAAACGCTTTCCCGCTTGGATTGCTCTCACAACTGCTCTCTTAAATGTTTGTTTCCCTGGTGGTGTTCTCTTTTGGTTGGTGACTGTAAAAATCGCTGTTGACAATTTTGTATTTAGGTCAGCGTGGATCCCTCGGGGTCTGACAAACCACTTTCTCCCAGAGTCCCCATGATTGACACATTTTCTTACAACAAATGAAGTCCCGCTCCTCTGCTTTTCAATTCTTGATGAGTAACATGTTCAAAAATACAACACTTAAATACTGCTGTTGATGTATTTACGGTACACTTAGCTTCCCGTGTAGTTATTATTATGCATCACGTTTGATTACTGACACAAACAAGTATGCCGAGTTTGAATTCGCATTGTGGCTGCTGCTGCTGCTGTGTGTGTGTGTGTGTGTGTGTGTGTGTGTGTGTGTGTGTGTGTGTGTGTGTGTGTCCACTGTGACCCAGTGTAAACTAATATTGATTCAGCTGTTGGTGTTATACACGAGTCATAAAACTGGACTTATTGTCGGATCCAGGCTTTACCTTCTCAGTGCGTGTTTGTGGACAGAGAGCACATGTTAAAAAGACACACACACACATAGACGCTCCAATTTGGGCCGTCATCCTGAAGTTGACAACACAATCATTTGACTTTTCAGCTCTCTCTTTCCACTATCCTCTAATTTTTGTCATCCTTTTTCCCCTCCTTGCGCCCTCGCGTCTTTCTCCTTATCCAAATAGAGGACACAGACAATCCAATAAAGCCCCCCCCCCCCCACCCCTCCCCCCAAAAAAAAAAAAAAAACTCCACA
>CAAKHF010008202.1:0-12962 GCA_901007745.1 Hippocampus kuda
GGGGAGGGTGACGCCTGAAACTTAATCTGGCTGCAAAGTACACATTTAAGATTTTGTCTATACAGTGTCCCCACTTAAGCATAACCACAACAAAACACTCACAAAATCAACTCCATTTGTGTTTAGTAAATGTCTACTTGAAAATGCGCAAACACAAGCGGGTCCATGTAAAGCCTCCCAGGTGAAGTACCCACCCATAATGGCACACAAAAAGATTTAATGTGCAAATATAGTTCAATATAGGTAACAAAAGCAAAAGGGGGAAACAAACAAGACCGTAAAAGAGACCAAGATGAATCATAACATATTTTTTATTATTAATGCTATTTATAATTAACTATTAATGCTACCTATAACTGAGGCTGAATGTGTACTGTAAGCATTTGTCAAACCTCCACCGTTCCATTAGCACTCTCTTTCTTCTGTGACAAAAATTTCTCATACACTGAATAGAAAAAAGTCGACACAGCCCTGTTAGCCCAAGTTTTATTGGGCAGTCACACAATATCTCCTAAATACATCAGGCAAAATGCGTTATGGCCTGAAAACTGCAAGGAAGCAGAAAAAAAGGGTCAAGAAAAGCCAACTAGAACAGTCAAACGTTATTTGGCGTTAATCAAAGGCACTTTAAATGGTGCCAGGTGAGGGCTCACAAGGTGGCTAGAATTATGTAACGTTCAAAACCACCGTCAGTGTCAACAAAAATCCTTCAGGAAGCAGCAACATATCAGAAATATCTTACTAGAACTGAAAAGAAAATATTTGGAGTTAATCAGAGGCAGTTGAAATGGTCTCAGGTGTCTGCCAACTCCTATTTAAGTCAAAGGGCCCTTTTTTACATTCCCAGGGCAACAAGTCTTGCGGAAAGCGCAGTCTAACTCTGCATATGGGTAGAGTTTTCTTTCTTCAGTGCTTTGCTGGACTTTGCACACATAAGATTGGGATTAACACGGAGTTTGCGCCATTGTGCGCCGTGGGATGGCATGAGTCTTTTCCTGGCCAATCGTGGTGGTATCACTCATTTGCATTAACATCAGACAGGTCGGAGCGCAGTACGCATGAGTAAACCATGCTTGGCATGACGGAAATAGACTCACTGGAGTCTGTGCATGACATTGGCAGGTAACCTGCATGAGCCATACATGCGAAATATCAAAGATATCACTAAAACGTTGAGTTGCGTGTGCGCAAAAAGCCACAACCAAATCGAAAAATCGTGTCATTTGAAAAAGAACAACAAGAGCAACACATTTTCAACCATGGTCACAGTTGAGACAGATTGAAATCATCAGTTAGGAGAGAAAAGAAAGAAATAAAAGTGCTTGTGTAGGGAAGCGCCGTAAACGATACCCTGACACATGAGAGCCAATGGCCGGTTTTGCCAAAGAGAAAAGTATCAAAGCAAATCTCGACAACCAGCTGCTGAAAACTTTTGCCCGTGGACTGCCCAAAGTCAAACTGATTGAAACGTGCCAAAAAGTCCTTTTTAGTTACCTGAAATGGAATTTGCCCCCCCGGACCCCCCAATAGCAGCTTGAAATCATCAGTTTGTGACTTAAAAAAAAACAAAAAAACTGCTTGCGAAGCAAAGCTCTTCTTCAATGTCACCATCTTAACCGCAAGCCCAAAGTTACGTGTCATGAAAAAAAAAAAAAAGGCAATTGGCTCTCTAAATGCGTGAGTAGAAAAGCCCAAATTTGACCCCACGACACATGAATCCACTTTGAACGAAAAGTTTGATTTGCAGTAGATGCTCATTTGCTTACTATGGAAATAAAATAAAATAAAATAAAATAAAATAAACGGTAAAGTAGAACATACTTCTGTAGTGCAGTCATATCATTCATTCCAAATAAAATTTTGTTATTATTTGCCCTTGTTGCTGTTGGATGGCGAATTCCAAAGCTTTTTAACCTCACTGTTACCAGATGGCCTCTTTTGTCTTTTGTCAGGACACTTTTTGGGCTCTCGTTCACTCTGTTGACAACGTGTTGCTGCTCTGGCCTTTTTTATAGTTTCTAATTTGCTTTCGCCTTGCTGTGCCATCTAACATACTGTCGTTGCTGGAGTTTCAGTCACCGTTTTCAATGTTTGTGCACAGCCAGTAAGAAACTTTACAACTAATTAGCATTTGAGTGAAGGCAGCGATGACAAATCATTAAAGGAAAAGTGGAAATGACTTATTTGTTCACTTTATTTTAATCTATAATGGTGTAAAATAATTTTTGGTCGTGGCAGTTTGATTTGTGTATATTTATAGCAGGGGTTCCAAACTCAGGTCCCTGAGGGCCTTTTTCATGCATGTTTGAAATATACACATTTAATTCAAATGATCCGGATCATTACCAGGCTCCTGCAGAGCTTGCTGATGAGCTCATGTTTTGAATCGGGCGGCTGGAGGACGGAAACATCTCAAACCGGGCTGCCCAGCTCTGGTCCTCAAGAGCCCCTGTCCATCTTGTTTTAGATGTTGCCCTCTTTGCAAAATGGCTCCCCCAAAAAGATTACTCAAAAAAGATTACAAAAAGATTGCTGTCCGGTCCATCAAATACTTTTTATCAAAAGTAATGGTGTTTTTTTTTGTTTTTGTTTTTTTTTAACCCTCCAAAGTGATCTATTTTTCCTTATATCAGTTTGAGAAATGTTGTCCCGGGCCAGCGACTGATTCGGTGTTTTGTCTCCCGCAAATGGTGGGCGATATGAGCTTTGCGGAGGTGCCGGAAAGAAAAAAGAAAAGCTCGGCGTGGTCCTTCACAAAGCGTCGTTTGAAGCCGTGCCAAGTGATTGGAAATAATCGAGTGACAATAATCAGATGAAAAGAGAGGCAATCTCAATAAAGTTTGTCATTCAACCATTCAAGGCTCAATCATATCAGAGGTGTTTTGCATAACTAAGAGACCCTGCTTTTAATCCTCAAAGGGTGCGGGGGCGACTTGGCTTTGCACTGTAGTCATTCAAGGTCACAACCCGGTAGGAAATATGGGCTACCATAGCAACACAAAGATGGCCTCTGAAGGCTTAGCATAATTCTGCCCTAATAGAAAAATAACAGCGGCAAATCCCGTCCTTAGTGAGCGCGCTTCTTTGACCCGGGCCGACTCCCACCTGTGAAGCGCCTAGTCACCAAACCCAGTCGCTAAGGCTGCGCCGAGATGAAAAAGAGCCCACCTCTGGATGGGGATGGGCGTCCTAAGCCGCCGCCAAATTCTTTCCCCTCTCTGAAGCCGGAATCAGCCCCGCCGAGCGTCTCGCGGCGAGCTTTGGCTTTTTTTGAAGGCGGACAACATGAGCTGCCAAATGAATCGCGCTCTCTATATGGCTCTCCACTTTGAAGTGCTTGAGCCACACTCTGAGAAGACGAACTTTGGTGGAGGAAATTGGCTTCTGTGGGATAAGATCTCAGCGCGGTTCCCCTCTTTTTTTGGTCCGGTTTTGCTCAGATGAGTGCCGCGTCACAGTGGGAGCCCACGTGGCTCTAAACCTGCCTGGTAACCGTACCCTTCCCTTCTTGATTGCGGCTAATCCCGCCGCGCAGACTCCCGCATTGTTGCCAGGGACCACGGCGACCGGTGAATCCTTGTCGCTGCGAGTTGCATCCCGAGTGATGAGAATAAATTACCCCGCTCTGGAGTGGGAGTCATGTAAGCACGCTGGCTGCTTGTTGCCATCAGCGAGGAGCCGTATATGCGGCCATGTTGCCGCCGTGGTGATATCTGGCTGCGATCAAAGGCCGGGAGGAATCATTACTGTCAGTGCTGCTGGAAATCCAATCAGTGCTGCGTGGCGCTACTGTAAGGTATATTGTTGACGTTTGTCACACGGAAAAGGATAAAGAAGTGTCGGCGCGATGCGTTGCTGAGTGCCTGACTCAGCCATTTTAGGCCCGTATGAATGCCCTCGTCTTTTGGTGCAATGTGGGATCCACAACAATCAAAGAATGTCAGAATCAAAGAAGATGAACAGTGCCTCGATATTGTCGTTGTCTTGTCTCCATGTAAAATCATGAGCCATTGTGCTTGATAGTTAGTTTGGGGAATCTACACACACACAAAGAAAAGAATCCTTCTTAGCAAAAACATTCTAATTTGCCATTGATATTGTGACGTTAAGCTTAAAATGACATGGGTGCTTATGCAGTTCGGCTAAAG
The DNA here is from genome assembly GCA_901007745.1 of Hippocampus kuda. Classification (NCBI taxonomy): domain Eukaryota; kingdom Metazoa; phylum Chordata; class Actinopteri; order Syngnathiformes; family Syngnathidae; genus Hippocampus; species Hippocampus kuda. Next base: position 4,149 of record CAAKHF010008202.1, read on the forward strand.
ATGTGGTGCAGGTTGCGGAAAAATGGATAATGGGTCACATATGGCACGCGGGCCAGACTTTGAACAGCATGCTCTCAGTGGTATTCATTTGATTATTGTATGAGTATTATATCCTCCTGACTACCAGGGAAAAAAATGTTGTCCAATCACATTTATTTTGAAATTCCCCAATCTATGTGAAGTAATTGGACTACTCCAAAATACATTTTTGAAATCCAACTACATTTTTTAAACAGGCTCAAATACACTTAAAACAACTCAAACAACACTTTAACGTGTTCATAAGAGTCTTATAATTAAAATGCCAACAACATTTCAAGACAAAATGTGTTTGATAAAAAGTATTACTTTTCCTCTTCCCATAAAAAGGTGCTTGCACTGAGGGAAGCCATTTTCTAACCCCTACAAATTTGGTATCATTGGAAAGCACTGTATGTCCTCTTTAGGACAAAAGGAGTTAATGCGATTGGAGGCACTGAGTGGGAGATATTTAGGTTCACAAATGTCCTCTACAGAGGACAAATTTGAACTCCTGGTAGTCAGGAGGATATGTTGGTGAAGAGGAGCATTGCATCATCCTGAGACCTGTTTCTAATAATTTGCCGGCAATACGGCAACCATAAACATTGGAATCAGCTCTCATGATTACCGTCAACTACGACCACAAATGGAAATACTCGTCAAATCAATGCGAAGTAGTCGACATTTTCTTTGAACTCTAAAAACAATCGCCAAAAAGATTGTCCAAATTGAAAATTTGGCACCTTCCTTTGTCAAGGCAGAATTGTTTTGCCATCTCTTATTAGATTTACCAGTGTCCCGAAAGATGTTGCCTGTGACTGTGGGTGTCAAGTAACATTTGTCTGTTACCGACAGCTCTGCAGATGCTCGATATGATGATTTTGCTATAATTATGTTTATCTTAACATGTTGAGTTAGATGACGATCAGACTGATGAATTCTTGCTTGATTTTTTTTTTCTTCACGTTATGGTAATGAGACTTCCCTCCTAGCTTTGTTGTCTTACTGTCTTATATCTGTTAGGCAAATATAAAAAAAGTCACATTGGCAATCTTTTTTTTCCCCCATTATTGAAATACTGGAGCTATCTAAAAAAAAAAAAAAAAAATCACTTTGTCTTTGTCCTTCACACTTCAGAATTCCGCTTTTGGCGATGAATCTTTGGGTTCTCGTCTGCATTATGGAACGATTCTCAGCGTGTCTTCCCATTAGGCGGACGGTGGCTTTTATAGTGGTGTCAAGTTGGACCCTCATTTATTTCACAGCGCTTATGTCCGAGCCAAGTAATTAAATCAACTGCGTTAAGCAAGACAGTCCAATGAGAAGCCGAACTCTCGTCCCCGGAGGCCACCGCACCGAACGTCCGCGTGTAAGCCTTCTTTGTCCCTCTTATGGCTGGCACCTTTCGACATCAAAGCAGGGTCAGGCACATGTCTAAAAGATTCACATCTCCATGAAAGAATGGCCTCCGCTCAGATATGGACACCTCTGGCCTCATTTACCGCAGTCGGTCCCCTTCCTGTCTCGGGGCCTGGATCCAAGTATAGAGCGGCGATGTGACGAGATCACACAGAGAGGTGCCGGGGACTTGAAGGTAAAGAGTTACTGCGCATCTTACCAGGAGTCTCAAAAGGCTTCTATTAAAACACGCTCAATATGCCGGTCAGGGCTTTCAAAGTGCTGCGCAGCCTCTAGCCCCAGCAAACTCAAAGGGCAACGGTGCACGTTGAGTATAAGGGGGAATCAGGCTCCCATTAATTTAATGAGTCCAGGGTATTAGTATTCTCTAGCCAGCTGTGAAGTCTCCCTTTTAAGGAGTTCTAAGTCGAGATCCACCATCTTGGCAGGGACAAAGGAGGAGAGCGGATGACTCTCTCAACTAATCTGAGATCAATTTCTTGGCGCTACCCCTCTGTGGGTGATTTCCAGTGGTTACTTAACACGTCTTTGTGAAGCGAGAACTCGTCAACGGCATCTGCGCTAAACACTCAATAGATTCCCCAAACAGCGTGCCGTGAGAGATCAGGTGTGACGTGGGAAATTAGCCAGTCTCATTTGATAGGTCCAAAAATTGACTTCAAGTAATGTCATAATTTCATGAGCAAAACAGACTGTTTATTTGTATTTTTTGTTGTTGTTGTTGTTTTTTTTAAAACAGAAATCAGGTGAGTCGTGATGTTCGCAATGTGAGCCCGAGGGCACTTTGACATCAATTTCAGTCGACGGCAGAGGACGGATGGATGATTCTTATTCCACAATATGCAATATTCATCAGAGTATCATGTTGAGACTTGTGGTTACTCGTAGAACATTTTGCCTTGAGTTCCTCATGAAGTTTGTAGTGGCCCAATTAACCATAGCACAGTTCACAGTCTTTGCGTCTTTTCAGCAATGTTCAAAAATGGACAATGCAAAAAAAAAAAAAATCACAATTCACTTTCCAAAATCTTGAAGTAATCAAGTACATCCATGCTTTTTTCCCCACACAAAGTATCCGTACTTCTGTTAAAGTACAGATCTTGAAAGATCCCGAAACAGTCCCAACCTGTAAGAGATTACAGAGCCCCAGTTTGCCAGGACGTGTCAACCAGGAAGTAGCAGCTGCAGGAGCTAATTAAAGCCATAGCAACACGGTAACATAGCCCAGTCCGGCGCCACATCAAACACCAGTCCTCATGCCAGTCCGCCATCTCATCTCCGGCCTATCCCAGCCCTCTGTGACCTGCGCTCGGGGCCCACTGGGCCCTCGGCCCTGACCTGAGAGCTGCGGAGCGGTGGGGGATCCCTGCTTGGAGTGGGGTTGCGGGGGGGCGGCACCTGGAGCAGACCTACCTGCCTCTGTGAATCTGCGTACCAAACTGTGGCCATGCGTCTGACTGTGTCTGTCTGGACTCTGACCTGTACAACAAAGCAGAAGAGAGTGTCTGGGTCAGAGGTCACTGGAGTGAGGGCAGACTTGGGGAAAACACACGTAAAAGGCGCGTTTGGCGTGATGTGATCAGAGGAGCACATGTGGCTCAGCTGAGGGAGAACCAGATGCCTGAGATGTCTTCATAAGCTCTGTCAACATGCTACCCCGGGTCTGGGTGAATGACAGGGTGCATAAATACTGTTGATCTGCAATGACACCCATCGGTGCCACTGGCTCGCAGTCGCGCTGGAGTCCAACATATGCATGAAAAAAAATGGTTTGTTAAATTTACTCAATTTTATTTCAAGTGGCTCCACAAAATAAAATTATCTGGATCCAGATATATTTTTTTGAGTAGATGTATACTCTTCCACTTGACAAAATAAAATGGATTAACCCTTTCGTACACCCTGTCACCTGATAACATCAGGTTGCAGTCCACTGTAGTAACCGTTGCCCCTGAAAGGGTTAAATTCAACAAACAATCTTTTTTTGGTTTGTTAGCTCTACATGTATTTTATGATATCCAGTGCAAAAGTTTGTATGTCCATGAGTTAGCAGGTGACTTTATGGTTCAAGGAGGATGTTGTAAGCTAACGATCTAAGATTTCAAATGACTTCGTATAGAAGACTTCTTCGTGGAGTTTCAAATCATTAGTTGACTAGTCAATGAGTCGACTTGACTACACTGAAAAACGGTTTTGTTGAATTGATTTTATTTTGTTAGTGGTTGCACAAAACAAAATCATCTGGATCCAGATACATGTTTTTTTTAAAGTAGATGAATAGTCTATGCACCATTTTTTTCTGTGTACATCAACATTTAGCGTTTGCTTGTGAAGGCTCTCAGTCGTACAGGAAGGTTCCATTGAAGAAAGGGTGTACCTGTGGGTTTTGTTTTTTACCCACAGGTACAGATGACGACTGACGGAACCCTTTCTTCAACATTTAGCGTTCAAAAGTTGACTAATCGGACTTACCACCCTCTCATCTGCTGCACTCGGCAGACTATAATGCTCTGTGTCTGCTGCGAAAGTCCAAAAAGGGCGAAACCTTCTTCATGGGTTTTAAGATTAAGATATCCTTTATTTGTCCCGCAATGGGGAAATTTACAGTCAGACTTCAGAAAGGAAAACACAAGGTAGGGATGAAACGGGTATGAAATTTAGCTGCTTGTGGCTGAGGATAGCTGTTAGCTAGCCTTGGCTATTCTGATCACCGCTCGTTTTCCAACACATTATCCTATTTTCACAAGACAAGTCAGCGGGCTTGTTGTTTTACTAATCATTTGTTTTTATGTTTTCCTGTTGGCCCATCAAAATTTGTCTTTACCTGAAACCGGACCGTGGCGCAAAAAACAACATTGGGGACTGCTGGAGTACTGTGCTAAAGAAAAAAAAAAATCAATGACATCATCGATTAATCGACTGTGAGACAACTTTCATTGCATAATAGTCAACAACAACAAACATCTTTTGTCATTCAACCACATCTCCTTTATGCTTCTGATTTGATCGCACAGCAACTATCCCCCATTCACAAACATACTCGCGTTAAATGGTCGGTATTTTAGGTATATCTCCAATTTGTTTCATCTGAAAAAATATGTATACTAGGGTATACATACATACATACATACATACATACATACATACATACATACATATACAAGATGAAAAGAAAAAAAAAAGATGTTTTCCCAATATTTTGGTGACCCTATATAATTCCATCAACGGGTCAAAACATTAGAAAACGCTTGTCAATAGGACTTGCAGGTAATGCCGTTCTACACTGCACAGAACAATCTCAGTTCGTGATTGTATCTTCTACCCATTCAGTGTGCTTCTCGATATCAACAGAATACTTGGAACAAAATATGTGCTTGTGAGAGCTCTTTAGGTCTATGGTTGCAACAAGTGCAGTCAACACTGATTCAAATGTATAAGAAACATGGCAGAAGGGTGTGGGTGTTGTCTATGTGAAATGGCTGCCGTAATGTCACACTCTTATGTGTGACATGACATCCATAAGTAGGATGGCATGTATGGCCACTCTCCTACAGACTCCACACTCAATTATGTGTCAAAAATCTCCCAACCTTCTCCGTTTGGCCATATTATTTTGAAGACGTAAACTTGATTCACACAGCTCACATGGTTAGCTGGACAAACATTATACTGTTCATACAAGAAAAAACTCATTGAGACAATGAAGTCCAACTGGAATTACTGTCCAAAACCGATGTGGTTTTAACAGCTTTTCAGAAACGTTTCCCTGAAGAGCACCTTCTCACTGAAATGGAAATGCATTCAAAGCAGGGCAGCAGATTGCAAAGTTTTTAATCCTTGTTGGATGGCCAGTAAGAAATAGAAAACCTAGCAGGACAATAAAATGACACCAGATCCACCAAGTATGATGAAACCTGACAAATGAAGTCTGTTAAAAATTTGTATTGAATTCTAAAATGAAAAAAGGAGGCCTGTTCAACGACGGTAGAATGGCAGTGATGTAGCTGAATTTCTAAGCTCTGGGCCAGTAGTTGTCAAACACCAAGCACCAACTCCCCAAAGTAATTCATGACTGAAATTAAAATACAGTTGTTTAGAAGGCACATGTGTTCATCAAAAACGAGTCAGGGGTCTTATATATTTCATATTATTGTAAACAACAGTTTCAATATCAACACTGCGCTAAAATATCGGAAAACAATAAACTATGTAGACTCTAAAAATGAGAGATTTGTTACCGTAGTGCCAGCTTTAGAGTGCCTCGTTGACGTCCGTGAGTGAGTGCATGCTTGTCATTCAGAGCAAGCACCTGGAAAAAACTTGGCAGTCTGCCTACAGACAGGGGCTTATCCTGGCCGTGGCTACTTGAGAGTGCCTCGTTGTCTCGGCGTGGGTCCCACAACAACCTGATGCGATATTTTCCAGGCAAGTAGATATATTTTCAAAGCTCAAACACTATGTATAGGCATAAGAAAAATACTTGAAAAAGTAGCATCAATTTTCAAAGTCATAGCTCTGGTATTTGATTGACAGTTGACAGGTGAGCAGGGTGTGGTGTCAACACAATGGGCAGACACACCCACTTGAGAGAGGACAGAATAATTTGTTTTTGAAGCCTCATTTTATGTTTTTTTTTAAATCATTTAAATTTGACAGGGTTCTTGATACTCTTCTCTGTGGTGTGCCAAATTACAAGGCATTTTACTTTATAGGGACTTTAAGCATACAGACATATTTTTACCAGGGATAAAAAGAACAAAGACATTTGGAGGCTAAAACAAAAACAAAACAAAACCAAAAACAACAAACCAACAGCAACACCCAAAAATATTTTTAAGAATCGTGAAAAAATTCCAAGCCGCACGTATGCAGGGCTCCACTGTACCAGATTTTTTTGTCAGTAATCATAACACTGGCCATCATAAAATTTGAATCATAGCTGACTTTGTGTCCTTTAACATATTATTGATGCTGATTTCAAAAATGTATTTACTCATCTCGAGCGCATTAGCTTTTTGAGATATTTTCGTTAAAAATGTTTTTTTTTTTTAGTTTGACCTATAAAACCTTGCGCAATATGGATTTAACCTCCCCCAAAAATCTACCTGTTGCTGAACATAACCCTTCATTCATGAATAGTAAAGTATTGCTACATTACATATTACGAGCATCTCCAATCAAAAAAAAAGGGAAAAAAAAATGTGTCGACCAGTGTAACCCGATATTCATACACCGATACTATGTGACAATAAATGATACTATACAAAGCTGTTTCTAATCTGATTGTTACCTTTCAGTATGATGTGCCGAGCTCCAAATATTACCTCTCATTTAAATTGCACATTATGTTCGTCGAGACAAAATGTTGGATTGAGCTCGTGTTGGACTGCGTAGGCGTGCCTAATGTTGTGTCCAGTGGGTGTACATACGTCCTCATGTTCAAGGTGACTGACTGCGAGCGTCTCTTGTTCCTGCCGTCTCTCTTTTGCACGTTTCTCTGCCAGGCTGGTCTCTGTAGCAGTCCTCTCCCCAAACTGTGCAATCAGCAGATGTCTTTATAGTGCAGCCCACTGCCACATGCACTCCTCGCATTCTCTGCCAGTTTCGTTTTGGCCACAGATAATTATTTTTCTCTATCTCTCTGTCGCTCTCTCTCTCTCTCTGTGTGTCTCTCTCTCTCTCTCTTTCTCTCTCTCCTCTCCCAAAAAATATTCTTCCTCTTTCAAGCTCAACAGACAAGCAGACACATTAATTCGCTGCTCCTTCATGCGGCCTCAGGTTGCCGCTTAAGTCAGCTCTCGGAAGTCACGCGGCTCAACCGACGCAGGTTGTCCGTCCCATTGTCGTGCAGAAGAGCTGATTTAAACAAACCCAAGCAAGTCAATGAAATCCGCCGCCCTTTGTAAAAACTGAAGTCAAACCAACTGATCCTCGTGCTGGGATAGCTTCTATTATTCCGTCACAAAAGGGCTGAAGAAAGACCCAACTAAGCAAAAGCTGCGTTGCCACGGCGCACAAATTGATACCAGTGAGCGGTACCTTTACGTTTGGAAAAAAAAATTAGGCATGTTTATGTGTTCGTTTTTCTTCCCCACATTGCTCATCACTGTTACTAAGCGAACTGCTTATGCAGCTACATAATTCATAGAAAAATATTTTCAGAGTTACTAGGCTTACAGGGTGCAGGTTAGATGAATTTTTAGGTATATATAAAAACGATACGTTGTTTCCAAGCAACCTCTATCTGAAAATGGCAGTTTCCGACAACTGCACGCTGATAAATATTCAAAATCTCACTAAGTCATCAGAACAGCTCCATCACTAGAGCCCTGTAGCAAATCAATACAGTGAACCATTCAAGATTAGTAGTGTAGTACCCCCCCCCCAAAAAAAAAAATTATTTGGTAAGAAGATACCAAGTGTGTGAAAGTTTCAGCCTAAAAGTTCAAAATGTCCCAAAATGGTGTTAAACTGGGTTGAGAATCCCAGTGAGGAGCCCTACCTCTTGATCCCAAACCGCTACTTTTATCTTTCCCAGCAGGTAGTTTGTCACAGATGTGCTATGAAACCCACCACTTTCCTCCATTCCAAATATTAACACAAGTGTTGCAGCTGTGTTGCTGTAGGGAGGAGAATTTGGATTTTATTGGACGGAGGAGGAACAATGACATGTTTTTAAAGTGTCAGAAAAGTTTGCTGGTCATGTTGCTATATACTATAAAACCATTTATTTAAATCACGATTATGTTGGACAGGAACTTATGTCCGATTTTGGTCAATTTATTTTTTTATTTTCATAAATCGATACTATTGGTCTGTCCCCACATATGTTTGTTATTTCTATTTTAACTTTTTGGCAGTCTGAAGTAGTGGACATTTCTTGTTCTCTTTGATGATTCAATGTTAATCACTCAATAAATATGTTTTTTTTTTCTTTACATGGAAAGTGATGCCTTTCGAGAATCTGCCTGATGAGATTTGGGAAAAATGAAGTTCGATGAAAGGCATGTGACATCACGGGCTGCAAGAGTGCATTCTAATAACAGGTGCAGTATTGTCACAGATGGAACTCGCGTACGATGATATACAAAGTTAAATTACAGGCTTGTCTTTGTTGGAATAAAAATAATAATGCGTTTGAGTGAGTTTAATTTAGAACATTTAGAAAAGCAATCTTCCACATATAGTACTTCCACGACCGATAGTTTAACATGCCTTAACTTTCTGCGCCACACGCCTCCCGCATGCAAGCATGTTAGCGACATGTCAGTGTCATGTCAGCGCCATGCCAGAGATGCCTTGTCTGTCACCGTCACTGTCAGATCGGTGCAAAAGGGTGGCAGACGTGCGAAGGCTCGGGCTCTCCTCGCAAAA
>CAAKHF010008206.1:8060-36476 GCA_901007745.1 Hippocampus kuda
GGGGGGGGGGGGGGGGGGGGGGGGGGGACGACAGTCTTGTGGATGAAACATTTCCCCCAAAGAATTTATAGCTTGCTGATGTCAGCGATAACGTCCTGATTTGTTTCCACTATTTCTGTCATTCTCGTGGCATGTGGATTTATTATCTCGGAAGTCACAAGTGTTTTATCAAGAGCTGCTGTTCATTGTGACAGCTCAGATTCATTCAACCATGGAACCGCCAATGTTGAACGCACGCTATTTACATTCATCTTCTACTATGAATGTAAATACTATTTACATCATCTCCTTAAACATTTTTAGTACAGAAAAAGGTTAATCGTCAGAGGAAAATAGAATAACATGGTCACCTTGTGATTATGAAATATAAACTTAGAGCAGTGAGAGACTCCTGTGTCCACCTAGGACAGGGGTCTCAAACTCCGGTCCTGGAGGGCCGCTGTCCTGCATGTTTTCCAAGTCTCCCTGTTGCAACACACCTGATTCAAATCATCAGATCATCAGCAAGCTCTGCGGAAGCCTGACATTGAATCTGTTCATTTGAATCAGGTGTGTTGCAACATGGAGACTTGGAAAACATGCAGGACATGTTCCCGGATGATGTTGTGCATGGCAATAAGTACACTTTCAAAGTTTCGTAAAACTTTCGAGCCACATTTTTCTCGCTGATTTTTACCCTTTCGGGGACAGCTGTTACCACAGTGGACAGGTTACAGGTCATCATTATTTGTGCATGAAAGGGTTAATTCCATACTGTAAGGAACAGAATGTGGATTCCATTTTCTTTGAATGAGAACAATGAACACTATTGGCGTTTTGTTGTATGCACTTCAAATTACTGTATATATTTTTACCATGAGATGGGCCTTGTCACTTGTACAGCATTTCAGAAACTGAACTCAGGATCCCAAATAATATATGAGCTATGTCTCAGCCAAAATGTGAAAAAAAAGTTGTTTTGTCATAACTTGGACTATAATCAGTATGACTATATTTCAGCAGGAAAATACAAAGAGTCAAAGGTGGGACCACGATCAACAAACTCGAACAGTAGATGTCAGACAGAGTTAAATGCAGAATGAATGATCTTTGTCAAGAAAACTGTGCAGCAGAGAGACGATGAATCATGTTAATGTTTATATTTCTGAATTAATGTTTATATTTATGAATATGAACACAATTACACAATGCGCAGGAAAGTAATCATCTCCGGGGCAGTCGGTTCTCACAGTTAGAATTGGTGCCAGCTCATTATTGTTGGACTTGTGCAGCAAGCCCTCAAAGTGGATTCAAATTCTATGAAATAGTGATATTTTCTGATAAGATTAATCATATAGGCTTCCTGCAGGGTGTTTTCAATTTCGCCATTGAGATCAGATAAGAGAAACTCCCCGCCTGCATTTCACATTACATGAGTGCCGGGCTCTTGAAAATAACATTTGCGCCTCAATTCAAGTCAACGAAGAGCATAACAGCGTGGAGGCCGTCGCTCGTGGTGGCCCTCACCCCCACTACTGGACAACAGCTGTCAGACAGTTAGATATTTGTTTCAAACATCCCTGTCCACACACGTTCCGTTGAACTGATTTATCTGCAACATTCTGCGCCCATCCTTTTGAAAGTCTTACCTTGACATGGGGGTTTTCACAAGGAGGAATTGATTAGTTTACATGGAGTTCATTCTGCACAAATATTGCCCTAACGTTGAATACATAATAGAAGACATAACATGAAACAAAAAAGTAATTTTGTGTGGTATCATTTTTATTATCATTCAAAGATGATTTTTTTCTTTACTGTAATCAGTTCACACTGTTAGCAAAGCTACGGGAACACGTTTTTCGACACCTTAGAAGCCATTTCTAGATAGTGTGGTGTTTAATTTTAAAAATATAATAATTTAATGCAATTATTTTAATATGTTACTGGAATTAATATATTAGTTTGTAATAATGCTGTTGCTTTGACAACCTAACCAAGGATTCCCAACCAGTGTGCCGGGGCACATTAGTGTACCACGAGATCTGTAACGGTGTGCCGCGGGACCTTATCAGCTTTCACTTAATTGGTGACAAAATAAACACAGTAATGTATCTGTCCATCTATCTATGGGGGCAACTTATGTTGACAGAAAGAACAAATAAATGATCTATTAGATTGCAAAAAGTCTGAAATTGACATACGTATCCTCAATTTGTGAACATTTTGTTTGGTGGTGTGCCGTGCGATTTTTCGAGGTTAAAAAAAAGTTCCTTGGCTCAATAAAGGTTGGGAATCACGTTCTAACGCCTTTTTTATTTATTGCTACGTACGCAGCTTCGATGTAAACTTCAAGTTCCAGAATGCACCTCGGCAAAGCTGTTCGTCACCCATTGGTGCAGCTCTCGTAGCGTCGGAGGAGGACGTGAGGCGGTGCTGAGAAGTATTCCGAGTGAGAGCTGCAGAACTCAAATGAACCTTCCATTCCGAGCCGTCTTCAGTGCGCGCAGTGTCGCCCGGGAAAAGCCTCCTCTCCGCTTCAGCTCGACGCCACTTCGGGTGAATGAAGCGTTCCGTCCATGCGGAGACTAGCTCTGGTTCTTCTGCCCTGTGCTCTCGCCGTACTGGTGCACTTGTGGTTGGCTCAGCAACGGTGCTCCACGCCGCTGGAAGACGACGACAAACACTCGGGTACTTTGACGCTTGACGGTGGTGCTTCACCCCCTCGGAGCCCGGCAAGTTTTTGGACGCAGTCGCGCGTTTGACGAACTTTGCTCTCGCCGACTCGCTTCATCGGTTATTGTTGTTATTGTTGTTGGTGGTGGTTTGTGTCGCTAAAAAGGCGACACGGACTTTACGCTTCTGGTATATGCATAAGCTTACATCATAGTGCGTGTTTTAGTTGCAAGTTGCAAAAATGTGACAGCTGCGCGATGGTGGGGCGTTGCTAGATGGTGTACGCGAGCTCAGCATCTCTCATTCGGTCGCTTCCTGTCAAATCATTCCAGTATGTACTACAAATTCTCACTGATGAATTCTAGTTTCTCCGTGCTTGCATGTATTTTGTCCAATGCAGATGGGGCGGTACCGTCCTATGAAGTTCTGGTGGGAGTTTTATCAGCCAGACAGCATTCCAAACTGCGACAAGCCATAAGGGACACCTGGCTGGGCTATTTGCACCTGCACCCTCACTTCAAGCAGAGGTCAGCAAGGTCCAGCTCCATCTTGTGTTTTTATTTTCTCGCAGGCTGGATTCCTAAAGTGAAAACAATGCCTGAAGCAGCTGGCAAAAAAACAAAACAAAACAACCAAACTTAGTGTATTTTCATTACATGACCAGCTGACAATATTGTATACATCCGCCACCCCTCTGAAACCAAGATCATAAATGCAGCATGATGACCCTTGTGGCAACCCGTTAGTAACCATGGTAACTGGGAGTGGACCGATAGGCAAGCTTTTGGAAAACAATTGCATGTCTTTGTTTCCAGAGTGGGGGTGAAGTTTATCGTAGGTAAACATGGATGTCCCATCCCAGAGGAGGACAGAGAAGATCCTTACTCCTGCTCCCTACTCAACATCACCGAGCCAGGTAACAGAAATACTCCATCAACACAAATTTGTAGCTTTAAATGCATCGGTGCTGAGGGTGCAATCTATTGCTTGCACGTCCAATTGTCAGTATCGAGCGATGACTTGAGTTAGAAAGAAGCAGACTGAATGTGCGTTCTGAATAGATGCAAAACATCTTTTATTCCACCTCGCAGCTCAAGGTCACTTTTACTTTTCCTCTGCCTAGCAGTAGTGAAAGAATGAAATCCACGGTCAATGTCACTGCTTAGGCTGCGTCTGTGAGGTACAATGTGAAGCATGAGAACACATCATGTGAAGTTATTGAACAAGCTCAGCATCGGTTGGATGGTAATTGTTTATGTCTCTCAGCTCCTGTCAGGCACACCACTGCTTGGCTTCATGAAAACACGATTATGGCTAATCAGAATAGACTTTGTCGGCCTCGTGGGCCAAGGCGGTAACGTCTCATTTGTCCACACCTTTTCCCCAGCCGTGTTAATATCTGTAAGCACCATCGGATTCTATGCTTTGATGCTTGGACGCGCACGCCTAAAGGACATTGCTCGGTTTGTAAATTCACTTCGATATACAGATCAGTAAGCAGACTCGTAAAAGCTGATTGAAGATGTCTGTTTGTACTCCATTAATCACAAGGATTTTGGTCATATAACTATCCGATTTGCACGGGTTGTACTGCTAGGGAAGAGACACGGCGGCAAGAACATTTACAGTAATGGCTTTTCATCCACATAGTATAAAAGGTAAAGTTTGTAGAGCCCAAACATTCAGAAAGCCTGCAAATTAAAAGGGGGGTGGGGTGGGGTGGGGTGTTAAAAAGCATTTTATGCAGGAGCATCAGTGTGATCATTCTAGTATGGGACATACCTTCTTAAGGAACGGACTGAACCTGGGGGGAGTGCATGGAGAACTCTAAGGAGAACAAGAACCGTACTATGGCTCAGTGGTCCAAAGTCCTCAATTTTGCATGACATCTGGGAATCAAGGACCCAGATTCTGGAGGAAGAGTAGAGTGGCAGGCACATAATCCAAGTTGCTTCGAGTTAAATGTAAGGGTTCCTCTGTCAGTGATAGTTGGGGTGCCATATCATCTACAGCTGCTGGGCCTCCCTATTTTCCGAAGGACATAATTAACACAATATGTTTTAGAGCACTTTGGGCTGACAAGATGCTGGGGTCATATACCAGCAGAACTTGGCACCTGCTCCGACTGTCAGAAACACCCAAAGCTGGTTAAAATAACCATGACCATAGATCACTGGTGTCAAAGTCAAGGCCCGGGGGCCAGATCTGGCCCGTCATATCATTTTATGTGGCCCACGCAAGCAATTCAAAAATGGCAAATTTCATGAAGCTTGCTAAAATAGGTACCAAAATTTCAAATTCTCATGTGTAATAAATGAGAATGATGTTGTAAGCATTGTTTTGTTGCCAACCACCCCATTACAATCATTTAAACAATAGTTCCGTAAACTATTATTCTTGATTTCTTTATATGATTTCAATCATAATGGCCCTCCAAGGAAAATGGTACCTAAAATGTGGCCCGCGACGAAAATGACTTTGACGCCTCTGCAATAGATCATTTGATTGATTGGCCAGCAAACTCACCAAATCTGAACCCCATGGACAATTTATGGGGTTTTGCCAGGCGGAAGCTGTAAAACCACCAATAACTTTGTCGCTGATGAGCTGAAAGCCGCTGTCCAAGGAACCCAGGGTTTGCTAACACCCAAGCTGTGTTACAGGATGATTGCCTCCACACTCGACGTATTGATACAATCATTCATGCTAGGGTGTTGTGGTAAAATGTTTTGTACTTGAAAGTCAGAACAGAACACAGTCTACACTCTTAATAAAGAATGACAAGGTTGTAATAAAAATCAACAAGCAACACATTGTTTAACATTGACTGTCATACAATTTTAATACCATTTGAATCCCTCCCCGTGTAATGTAAAACATGAAAAACTAATAAGTGACTTTGTGGGTTGGGGAAACTGTTTTCAGCCTCGCAATCTTGTCTGCTAACTTGGTTACCACTGACTGTTCAGGTTTGCTGAAGAAACATATGCTGTCTCACATGATCACAAGTTGTTGTTTTTTTTTAACTTAATTTTTTTCCTCGAATCTTGTTTTTTTTGTTTTTTTTTACAAAATGTACCACCTACGGCACATTTAAAATTTGGGCTAACACTGTACGGATGTCTAAAGAAGGCCCGCCAACACTTTTACAGGACCTGCAGAGGCAACTCAAGGATTTTAACATCAACAAGGACAATCCTGGTTTGAGGCTTGTTATTAAATTCTTTTTTCCCTTCAGCATCTTATTCTGGTATAACTCCCTCACCAACCCAGAAATCCCCAAACTGTCCCATACATCAAAACAGGCTGGCCAAAATAATTGGTTCACCCCAAACTCACTTATCCAAATTATACGCCTGTTGTGAGATTGGGAAGGTCACCCTCCTCACTCCCTCCACCACGCACTGCTGTCAGGTAAAGTTACACTGGCCCAGAAAAACACTTACCAAAAAGACAAAAATGTATTCTCCCTGCAATAACCGCAGATATAGAAAAAAACGTTTTGTTTATCCCACCCAATAATGAATTTCTGTCACCATTTTCTCAGTAATAATACACTGTATAGCTATCTGTGGGAATTTTAATTAGCACTAATGCTATCCCTGCAAGCCTGCGATAAACTCCGGGTTAATACTATACAGAATGACTCGTGGAAATGTGAAACAACAGGAGTTGTTACCTTTTAAACAATTTGACGACTATTGCACAAGTGTATTTTGTTTTGTTTTTTTGTTTTTGCACATTAAGGGCAAAACATGACTGAATACATCAATACATAGTCATCATCTGCCATCTGCATGCTAATGGGCAGACAAAATAATCCTAATTGGTTTTGTGCATGGTAAATGTTTTGCCGATAATTGATCACAAACCAAAATCAGGCTTTATCAATATTTCAGAACAGCTTTAATTTGCCTCAGAAATAAATGACCAGAGTACCTTGCTGTGGTTGCAGCTTTTCTTCAAACCTCAGTAAACAATTTTTAAAATTTGTTTTTTCCGCCATGAATGGCTGCGGAATAGTCCAGGCTTTCTTTTGCCCAAAGTTAGCTGGGATAAACGTCAGCTGACCGGCAGGTAGTGTATATAAAAGAAATGGATGGCGGCAGTTGTTCCCTGCTTTACTCGGTGGGACACGGAAGAACTCCGCAATCATTTTCACAATTGTTTTCAGGTCCGGTCTGTTGAAACGAAATTCGGAAAACAGTCATCTTGACACATTCCTGCAAAAGCCAATTATGGAGCCCATCACACTGTTTGTGATTTTTGCTATTCGTTTTGATCGCTGTAAATTGCTTTCTCAAAAAGAGCCGTAAAAGTCTCGTTCAGGTTATTGCCGTTGGTCCTAAACTGTTAACTGCAAAATGTCAGGACGCTCTTCTGTAATTGTGCCCGCCGACTGAACACGCGCGGCTTTTCTTGGAAATCACGTGTCTCTAAAGTAAAACAAGTATTTCTCAAGATCTGCAGGACATGTCCTGTAACTGTGCTTCAGTTTAATTGTGAAACCTCAATATCGTGTGGATGTGACACAGAAGGCTTTCAAAGACTCTTTTCGGAACTGATTACAACAACGATATCTGCTGGGCATCTATCTTCCAAAGGTCTGCCTGCACCCTTTGTGTGGAGCCTTAACAAAGCACCACGCCGCCTCCTCTGTCATTGTGACAATCTCTGGCAGAATTTTCCATCCAAGTTGCAAATTATTCATGCCAATATTAATGTAAAAAACAAAAATACAGTTTCCATGATTTTAAATCACTTAAAATTCATTCAAAAGGTGTGAAAATTTTTTTGAAGTTTACTTCAAAACTACACTAATCATAATTTCATATTGTTGTTAGCATTGCACAATAAAAATCGCTCCGTTTTGGTTTTATGTGGTTTTTATAAAACACCTTGATGTTAGCTTTTATAGACTTTTTTTTTAATAAGTCTGCACCGTCTTCCCGTGCTGCTTTTTATATTTTTAAATTGCGCCTCATGTTGTCTCTTTATGTTATGACCTTGAAATTGTTTGCCGTTTTCAGATTAATGTATCCTTGTACTTGGATAACAAGAAAAAAAAAACAATACGTCAGTGATTGAAATATTTCAAGAAGTTGCAATATTATTATATTTCGTGCCGGGGCAACGGTCTAATTCAGTGTTTGTGAATTTGGTAGACGCGCTCCGCCTCACTGGGCATTCCCGCTACGCCCCCCAGCGCATCTGCAAGTTTGGTTACAAAAAGTAGACCATATTTGAGACTACCTAAAATACATAGAACTGTGCGCAGATAGTTTTATGGGATTGTGGTGTATTTGAGATTCAGCACCTCCACCACGTGTGTGGTGGATGTCATTGTATTTCATTCAAAACTTTGACAACACAGTGGGACAATCCCTCTGGGTTAAATTCATCCATTTTCCGAAACGCTTAATCCTCACTAGGGTCGCGGGGGGTGCTGGAGCCAATCCCAGCCGTCTTTGGGCAGTAGGCAGGGGACACCCTGAACCGGTTGCCAGCCAATCGCAGGGCACACATAGACAAACAACCATGCGCGCTCACACACACCTAGGGACAATTTAGTGTGTTCACTCAGCCTGCCATGCACGTTTTTGGAACGTGGGAGGAAACCGGAGTACCCGGACAAAAACCCACACAGGCCCGGGGAGAACATGCAAACTCCACACAGGGAGGCCGGAGCTGGAATTGAACCTCTGCACTGTGAAGTCGACGTGCTAACCACTGGGCTACCGGGCTGCCCCAGAGTTAAATTCCTTAAATTAATTTTTGGGGGGAGTTTCTTCCCGCATTATCAAGAAAAGCGTTGAACAAATATTTAATGATCTTAGCCGATGAACACATGAGAGGTCCCCATACAAAAAACAAAGAAAATACTTGTTGCAGTGTGTTGCGTTTAGGTTTGTGTGGTTATTTTGAACATCACTGGTTTATTTTCAGGGCGGCCCGGTAGTCCAGTGGTTAGCACGTTGACTTCACAGTGCGGAGGTACCGGGTTCAATTCCAGCTCCGGCCTCCCTGTGTGGAGTTTGCATGTTCTCCCCGGGCCTGCGTGGGTTTTCTCCGGGTGCTCCGGTTTCCTCCCACATTCCAAAAACATGCATGGCAGGCGGATTGGACACTCTAAATTGTCCCTAGGTGTGAGTGTGAGCGTGCATGGTTGTTTGTATCTGTGTGCCCTGCGATTGGCTGGCAACCATTTCGGGGTGTCCCCTGCCTACTGCCCGAAGACAGCTGGGATAGGCTCCAGCAGCCCCCGCGACCCTAGTGAGGATAAAGCGGTTCGGAAGATGAATGAATGAATGAATGGTTTATTTTCAAAAGTGGCTGGATCCAGCCTGTGTGTGTGCGTGCGCGCACGCGCACACACGCACACGCACACACACCTTTCAGTTTCAATCAGCACTGAAGAACATTTGCTCAACTCGACATAACAGTAGCCAGCTTACCATTAATAGCCTCAATCTTTTAATTGATCTCCGGTATGTCAATGTGACTCTTTTACAATTCAGCATTAACTACACTTCCCACCCAGTTTTGAGTCCCAATTTTTTGACGGTGAAATCACTTTCGACGGTGAAATCGCCATCTCTCTTTTCCTGTCACTTGGTCTTTCCTTAAAAAAAATAAAAATAAGGAATGTCGGCATGCTGGCATTGTAATCACGCTCACGTCGTGTTTTCTGTGCCCTCTGACTCAGAGGCAGGCCAGGATGCAGAGAGAGAAATCGTGATGGTGTCCGACCCCATGGCGCTGGTCCCCTCTGATGTGTCCGCTGTCGCCCTGGATTTTAAGGTGCTCCACCCGGTGGTGATCACCAGGCTGGGGGTGTTTCCCCGAAGCACTCAGCCTGAACTGAAGAGCAATGTGACTGTAAAGCTCCTGCAGCTAGATCAGGAGGTAGCTACTTTTCTTGCTCGATTTACAAGCTGTCCATGTGGAAATACTCACAGTCTCCTAATGAGCAGCTTTGTCTTTTTTTTTTTTGTTTGTTTTGGTTTTTATTTGCAGGAGGCGATAGTAACTGCTCGCTTCAGCGCCATTAGCACAGGGACCCTCGTAAGCGGTATATGGTACAAACCCGTGGAGCAGTTCATCTTGCCCAAGGTAGGTGTGTTTTTCAAATTATAGCAACACAGGCCCTGAGAAAACAACTTGTGTTCATCATCCAGGGTTTTGAGGGGACGCTAGTGTGGGAGAGTTCCGACTTAGACGTACTGACCACAGTCAACTCATCATGTGTGCAGCTCAATGATGGGGGAGGCGTACTTAAGTTCTCGTCTGTAAGTAAAACAGTCCAGCAGGTAGGGTTAAAGCTTAAGAAGCAAGCTCATGTCCCGCTTGTTGTTTTTGAAACCACAGATTGCAGAAGGCGTACTGCCCCACAGAAGTGCTCTTGGGTTTCCTGGTTTGGCTGGAGGTTTCACCTTTACCATTTACGGTTGGTCCCAGTGTCAACATTTCAAAACCTTGTTCTCTCTGGTACTTGAAGAGATTGTTTTTTTTGTTTTGTTTTGTTCGCCTCAGGGCTCTTACCTTCTCACCGACCGCTCATCTTGTTGTGCTCGATTATTGATTTTACACTTTTGCGGCTCATCAGGTTTTAGTTTAGCTCCAAACCGATTCTAGCTACTTTGAGGGTAACTGTTTTAGATTTGCCGTTTAGTACTACCTTGCAACCAGTTTTTTTTTTTTTCCCCTCACATATTTTTCTCCAGCAGGCATCAATGCGGCACGCCCTCATGTAGTCAGCAGCGGTGGCTTTTGAAATGTTTTGTGGACTTTTTCTCTACCACCCAAGCTCTCTCCACCTGCTGTGACTCAGACAGGAACGGTCTGCGTGAGCACCTGTGGGGCCGTCCAGCCAGGATGGAGCGCCACGCCTCGGGGCTGAGGCAGGAGGATGCCTCTTTGAAGCGAGAGAGCCTTCGGCACGGCGACATGGTCTTCGTAGATGTGGTGGACACCTACAGGAGCGTGCCTTCCAAACTGCTTCAGTTCTACAAATGGTACGGCAAGTGCTAATGACTCTGCTTTCCGTCTCCAAATTGCCCTGGCCCTCCAAGGAAATCAGACCTCGAAAATGAAAGTGTGTCATTGCCTCACAAGCGTCCCGCTGTCAGAGGCATACTTGCAATCAGTGCCACTGTGTGTCATCAATTACCCAGACGTAAGCTAAACACTCCCAGAGTGAGGCCTAATCAATCAAAGGACGAAATGTGCAGCTTGTTAAGGGATTGGTGGGCTATTCATTCTATAGAAATATCACTTTCGACAGGACTACCATTGCATCTGCCACAAAGCAGATGCACTAATTGCTTCATGTCACTTGTCATCCATGTGCTGCTCTTCTGTGATGTTTGTACCAGAAATGCATTGTCCCACGTTTGGCTCCATTTTTGTACATATTTCGAAACAATCTTTTTCCAAAGGCCGCACATCTCAGGACTTTCGAGATCTCACTGGTAGCAGTGCACTGTTTTTTGCTCCTTCAGTCACATTTGATTATTTTTCCAATATGGTGTGTGTGACTCTGTGCTGCTCCCACAGCGATGTTAGTTTAAATCCATCCATCCATTTTCTGATCCGCTTATCCTCACAAGGTCGCGGGGCATGCTGGAGCCTATCCCAGCTGTCATCGGGCAGGAGGGGGGGGACACCCTGAACCGGTTGCCAGCCAATCGCAGGGCACACATAGACGAACAAGCATCCGCGCATACACTCACACCTAGGGGCAATTTAGAGTGTTCCATTAACCTGCCACGCATGTTTTTGGAAGGTGGGAGGAAACTGGAATAGTGGCGAGTGACCAGTCCAGGGTGGCCTCTGCCTCTCCCCTAATGTCAGCGGGTATCGGCTCCAGTTCACCCTAATGAGCACACGCAATGAATGGTCAGTGCGATGGACTTAGCCATTGTACCATGAGCAGTAAGGTCAGACAGAGGCTCTAAGTTCCTCTAAGTAATTGCTTTTTATTTTGTGCTTACTATTGTGGTTGAATTTAGAAAATGTACCCCCCCCCCCAATATAATTAATCCTCTCTCAAGGTTTGCTGAGGTCACATGCAATTTGCTATCAGTTCGTTCCGTGAAAGTTTTTGTGTACATTTTTGCCTTTGGGGCATTGACTGAGATTTTCACAGTTGATGTCACGCTATACTCTCAAGTCTTCAGAGGGCCACCCTTCTGCATGTTAGTTCCACTTTCCCCTTGTGTGTCCTGAATCATCATTTCAAATTTCCTTACTGTGTGAAAAGAGAATTATCCGTTAAGTCTACAAGTCTCCCGACTCTTGTCTTTTCCCTCAATAGCATCACATTTATCAATGTCAGTGTTGGCAAGGCACCTTTTGGGCTCTGGCCTGATGTTTTAAGCGGCTGTGTGCAATGCTGTGATAGTATCGCCATTATTGAAAATCCACTCGTTCCCAATTTGACAGGTCTGTGGCAAATATTGACTTCAGTCTGCTCCTGAAGACTGATGATGATTGCTACATCGACGTGGACTCCGTTTTAACGAAGATCGAGCACAAGGGTCTCAAACGTAGCCATTTCTGGTGGGGGAAGTAAGTACAGACGTCTAGGCGGGGTTTTACATGATACCGTGTTTGTGCACGATGGCCAAAGATCACGCCCCAGCTTGACCCAGTTTCAGACAGAGCTGGGCAGTGGATCGCATCGGAAAGTGGCAAGAGCTCGAGTATGCCAGTCCCGCCTACCCGGCCTTTGCGTGCGGATCTGGCTACGTGGTGTCACGTGACTTGGTGCAGTGGCTCGCCACTAACGCGCAGAGTCTGAAGGCCTACCAGGTAGCCCCTTGCGCGTCGACCACCATGCCGGAGGGCACATGTGAAAGGTGAGCTGACAATCGTGTCGTCATAGGGAGAAGACGTAAGCATGGGCATCTGGATGGCAGCTGTTGGACCACAGAAGTATCAGGTAAAATCTGCCAAACCCATAAATTGGAAGCTCGCGAAGGGTTCTGTTGGATTGCCAAAACTTTACCTCATGCATGTAAAAAATCACCTCAGTCTGTCAAATTGTCACCATCATGTGTTTCCACAGCAGGCAATCTGTTTGTGAGAACATAAAATATGAAGTGGACAATGCACACTGTATTTTTTCTTCATTGGAAACTGGACAGTAACACGTGAGACGATGCATTATTATTATTAGGTAATGGAAATACACTTTCCATTTAAATACAGGCTCTCAACATGCGTGTGTGGAGAGAGAAGAGGAACATATTTTCAAATAAAATGAGTCCCTGTATCCCAAATATATTCTGAATCATGTCCAGAATGTAATTATGATCATCTAGCAGTGCAGAAAATGCAACGAAATAGGGTTTGTCAGGATTTAAGTGCACATGACTAGAGGCTTACATCCTTAGGGGGATGTAATTACTCGAATGCCACTCAATGGAGCGCAGACAACAATCCAAATTTGGATCTGCACAAAAATTGTACCTTTGTAAATACTCACCATCTGCATGGAGTGTCATGCATTATTCATATGGACATTGAGGACAATGTGGGAAAATTCCATATTTCTAAACAAGCATGGAAGTGCATTTCAACACGTAATTGATTTGGCCCTGTACCCGCCACAAACCTTTGTGGCAATTTTTTTTTTGTCTTTGAACGATGCCCTAACAAAGAAAGGGCATTGAAAACACACCCTCCGCGGTGGAGGTAATGTCATGCAAATGTTCAAACAAGCGAGTGCAGATGTTTCCCCCACCTAAACACTCTGTGCTTGAATGCCACCGCGGCCTGTCACCATGTTGTTTAATCTCCCCAACATGGACGCTTGTTTGCGGCGTGTTCACTGAGCAAAATAAACAGTTGGCGACTGGCCGTGTTCACGCAACTCCTCTCCTGGCCAGGACCCCAGCTGGCTCTGTGAGAAAGAATGCTACCTGGACATGCTGTCGTCCCCCCAGCACACAGCGGAGGAGCTGCGTGCCATGTGGGACAGGAAGAGGACGTGCGGTGACCCCTGTGGATGTCCCTGGGGACTGTAAGGTCTGGAATCACACGCCACGTGCAGCACTGCGTACTTGTGACATTCAGGCTTCTGCGCTTTTCACCATTCCTCAAATTGTGATTTCGTTGTTTCCAAGTTCACACTGTGTTGCCATGAAGTGTTTTGATCATTTCTGTTACTTGGCACAAACTTTTTAAAAAGGAAAAGATGATATTGCTATTCTTTGCCCTCCCCGCCCATCATTACTGTCCTGCCACCCGGTTGTCGTCGTGCAAGATAGTGACGTTGCCTTATTGTATTTGTAACAGCAGCATAGATTATCGGTGGACAAATCGTTGTACAATTTGCGAGGCAAACTTTTGAAACTTGACTCCTTTGCAGGACATAAAGAAAATGTCAAAAGAGATGAAAATGTTTCTTGTGTATTTTGGAGCCGAAGATGCACATTTATATTCTTGTTGGATCCACATTCACCTGGTATCATTTTATTTGCGTTCCAGCTCAACAACTGTGAAGGTCCACCGTCAGCAGATGCACCATTTTGCTACCAAAGTCCATTTTTATATCTAAAAAGGAATAGGAAATCACTCTGAAGCAGCGTGCTGGTTGTTTTGCTAAGACATCAATCGTGAACCTGTGGAATATTTTGGGGGCGGAACAATTTACACTTCGTTTCAAATCTGGTTGACAGTGACAGTGAATTTCTATGTTTTTTTTTTTTTCTTCACCTCCACAGATTTAGAAGAAAAAACTAACGCGACTGAAGTGTAGACTTTCGGCTTGAAGAGGTTTCACAAAAACGTGGCATTTTGCAATAGCGGCTGTTTTATGCAAATCCCATCTATTTTTAGGGGTTGCCGACTCTAGTTTCTCGTTTGCGGGTCTTGTTGCCTTCACCTTTTTCTTCCGTTAAGTGAAAAGCACACTAGTTGAATACTCCAATTATTAGATTTTTTTTTTCTTCTAAGAAAAATGTATTGGACCATCACCCTTAGCCTTCAGAAGGAAAAACAACTTTTAAAGATCGCAACACACTGGATAAGTGAGGCTGATCATTGTTCAAATCTATAATCAAGAGACACCTTCAAATGTAATGTCGGAGGATTAATAGGTGATTTATAAGGGTTTATAAGGCGACCCCTCCATCTCCAAAAAAAAAAAGTTCTCACTTTTTTTTTTTACAACATAAACCAAGACTAACTAGTTCACTGATGAATTATGTGATGTATCCGCTCACACTCAGCCAAATGCTAATAACCTGACACCGGCGCATGCCGATGGATGATTATCCACATCTAATGTAAAAGTAATGCAAGACTTTTTCAAGAATTAAAAAGAAAAGTGTCATGCTCTTCAATGGCTCACTCAATCACTTGATCTCAACACTATGGATCAGGCTTTTTGCTCAATGTAGGCAGTAAGACTTGCAAACAAGCAGCAAGTGAAATGATGTCCATTAGCAGTAGACTAAACAACGAAGCTGTAATGACTGTAACTCCAAAATGGTAAATGCAATGTTTTGACGCAAAAGCCCAGTGAGTACAAAGGCAAAATAAAATCTCTGTCACGATCCGAATTTCCACGGACCTGGAAAGTGCATCTCACTTTTGAGTTTTGAATGCCTGCTCCCATACCAACTGGTGTTTTGCCCTGAGACAATAATCATAAATGACAAGCATGCTCAACATGTATCTACTTTGAGATGAAATGTCTTTTGTTTTGTTTGAGATGTTGCCCTAAAAATGCGCTCCTGGAGTTAAGCTGACATTTAAACAAACTGCCATCCGTCCCTTGAGATTCAACCTCCTTTTATAGTGAGATAGCAAAGTCCCATCCGCATGCGTTCTAGTCGCCTGCTTACATAAAGGAACACTCCACCCGCCGTCATGATTTTGTTGTCTTCTTAGTGAAGTGAGAGAGAAACGAGGGAATAACACGCAGACGAAAGCTCTCATTTGTGCTTGAGTGCTTCTTCAGGAGATGAACTTATTTCATTTGCCTAAGCGCCAGCGAACATTGATGTAAAAGGTTTAAATTACCAACACTCTTTTCATGTGTCCACCTACACGCTTGGCCAATGTGTCTATTCGCAAGTCTAATTCGGCCTTTTACGTTGGGCCTTCCGTCTCATGAATAGATATTTTGAAAAAAAAAGTGTTGCAGTCACAGTGTCTTTTGCTGTGTGATGAACTGACTCGTTTACGGATGAAGGAGAGACGCTGGGGGAAAGCAAGACGTCAAAGCCAAGTCGAGGCGTTTATTTATGTAGCGCATTTCACACACAAGATAAATCAATGTGTCACACAATTAGGGTTTTCTGACTCGAAGGATGTTACACTCAGAGCCATCACGCCAATATAGCGGAGATGCTGCAACGGGTGGACTCGAGACCGCCCCACACCCCACCCCACCTTGCACAAATGGTGCTACTTCTTTCTTATTACAGAACATGCGTTCCGAAAAATACGCCGATTTAAGAGAACGAAATGCAGAATGATTTTCAAATCCCTGCCAGAAGTCATTTTTCGATCTTCAGAAGCGGCCGTGTCTGGGCCTAACATGGACTTCTGGTCAACCTACTTTATAAGCTACGCTTGGAAAACATTCCAACTGTGTTTTAGATCAAATTCTGGTTCTGGTTTGTTTACTCAATTACCAAATGATGTTATTCTGTTGAATGCGTTTTGCAGATTAGTTTAAACATCTCTTTCTTTCTTTCTCTCTCTCTTTTTTTTTAAAAGCGGAGTCCTTGACACAGATACTTTTCCCTGTGCTGATGAAGTTACTGTTCTTCACCCTCTAACATTTATTCTCAAAAGGACTGTTGAATTGCCCATTGGTGTGGATGTGAGTGTGAACGGTGGTTTGACGATATCGTCTGTGTCCCCCTGCGATTGACTGGCGACCGTTCCAGGGTGAACACCTCATCTCACCTAAAGCCACAAAGGGGTAGGCTCCACCTTATCTATTATCCTAATGAGGACAATCAATAGAGAAAACAGATTGATGATGATGACTACATTTTTAAAAATCATTTTAGAATGGGCCACACGATGTCCGTTGCCTCCGTTTAACACATTTATCACAAAAGCAAATGACTCGACAAATATTCTCAAATAAGGAGATATTGAAGTTGTTTTTTTGCCACATTTATTTAAAATTCATGTACAGTTTATTTTACATTGGATGCTGCGGTAGTTGTCTTACGTAATCGTGTGGTTTCGCTAAGTCTGCCTATCCGGTGTAGTTTCAATAAACCACGGTGCACTTCAAGTAGCCATTTGGTTAGCCTTGTTTTTTTTTTCTTCTTTTAAGCAACCTATTTCATCAACAGGGAACCGGAAATATGGAAATGCAGTGCGATTAAAAACTTCAAAAAGTCTATTGAACAAACGCGATTAACAGACAGTACTCTCAGTCGCTTTTGTCGTCATTTTTGCATTTGGAAAGTAACTTTGTGGATACCCTGTGCTATTGATAAATGGCTAAATAATCGGTCCATTTTATTGCCGCCGTTAATGGTTTCGGTTTTCTAATACAGCTTTACACAAAAAATGATGCTACTTTTTCTGTTCCAGTCCTGATGAGTCAATCCTAAAGTGTGTTGATTGGCCGCCATATGCATCACTATTTGAACATCTTTTGTACTCATGCAGACCATTCCACACTGCTGTCAATCACCCTCATCCATGCATGTGTGGGGCTCTCTGGGAGGAGGAGGAGGAGGAGGAGGAGGAAATCATTTATTCATGACACCCGAAAAGAGCCTTGCTGACTGTTTATGACTCACGGGAATGAGGAGGTAATATATTAGACGCACCATCACAACTTTCATTCCCACTCGGAGGATAAGCATCTCCTCACCACGCTGTCTGCCGACATCTTCACATCACAGCCGTATTATGTGTGGTGCACGCAGTGCACCGGGTCACGTGGAAATATTCCGTAAAGACTTCATTGCTTGTCACCGCAACGCTTCTCTCGAGTCCAATCGTATTTCATAAGCCCACTCGACTCCTGCTGCAGTGGTATGGCAAAGCTTCTGCAATGGGAGTGCGTGTGTGTGATAATTGGTTCGGTGAGTGACAGACGTAAGAGGATCGCAAATGAGCTCAGGCAGTGTACGTCTGCGATCGTTCCCCCCAAAAACTTTTCCAGTATGATAAATGAAGGCTGAAAACAGTGACTAGTTAATTATTCCTCCTTACCCCAAATAGGATGCGATGAGGCAGACAGGAGGCTTTGCAAACAAGTGGGCGCTGGTAAAAATATGCGCAAGCACATGTTGCTCTGGGTGCAACGGCATGAATATTAATCAGGCTGTTTAATGTCTATACATCAAGTGCTCTTGAGTGTCGTTAGCCTGTGTCATAGTACGTTGTCAAACCTCACAGCTGTCTTCTGAGTGACTCTCATGCCTCTTGATGCATTCGGATAGCGTCACATAGTCGAGATGCATTATGATGAGAGACACTTTATCACAAAATTTAGTCGAACGTGTTGTAGGCACACCTGGAATGCTGGGGGATGATTTTCGAAAAACAAAAACCATTCGCTCATGGATTATAAGGCGGAATAATTTTGGATGAAGGGCCCTACGTGATGTTTCAAACTGACAGACCATCGAGATCATTTCTAGATGAAGTCAAACACAAATCCCTAGTCAAAATGTGTACGTTAAGTCGTTTTGGAAAACTTAATTTCAACACTAAAATGCATTCTCACCTTTGACCCTTTCATGCACCTGTAACCTGATAACATGATAGGCTGTCCACTGGAGTGACCGCTGTCCCTGAAAGGGTTAATTTTATTATTTTTAACTAGTTATGATGAATGAAGTCATGATACGATTCCATAAATAACATGAATCATTATTATATGATACATATTAAATAGAACATTGTGTCTATTGCTAATATTTGCCATTTTGTTATTTACAATAAATCCATGAACTGGCATTTTATATGACCAATTTTAGAAAAGAGCTACACACCGTTTCTGATTCAAGCAGACGGGATGATATGGCCCAATGTGAATACTGTCTGATGGCCTTCATGCTCCATGAAAAGTAGACAAATAGCCTTTGCCTTTTTTTTTAAGCAAAACAAGACTCTCATAAACATCAGCTTGGCTTTCGAAAGTTCAAACTTGGCTATTTCCTATCATGTTTGGAATCTAACATGAACTCGTATGTTCCCAAACTTGGAGAGTGACAGGTCCCAATATGACATGAAATGAAAACGGATGCGGTGGACTCTCACATACTCACGCTCCGGCCGGCACCCGTAGATTCTTTGCGGATTTTCACTATTTGCCGGTCGCTATTTGCCGGGTTCCACTGTAATCGGTCCCATACACACGTTCTGAACTTTAAAGTCAACTTTTAAGTATTTTTTTTATCATCAATGGGAATTGTAATTAACTTATAGAAATAGAGTGTGAAAAGAGAAGTATCAACTTTTCATCAGACTATTTACTTACTTTGTATACATATTTCAAAACGGTGTATTTTATGTACAGCACTGTAATCAGTTATTTATGAATTCTTGAGGGGATGCCTTCAATTGTGCCCCTGGATGGATGGATGGATGGATGGATGGATGGATGGATGGATGGATGGATGGATGGATGGATGGATGGATGTTGGTCCTATTCGGAATCTTTCAAGTTGTTTGCCGATGTAGAAGTTGCACTGTTTGACGAATGTTGAATTGAATCTACTCAGCACTTTGGCCCGTCATTTGAGCTACAAAATGGGTTTGTTGCCATTAGAATATTTATGAACTCTCCATCTCTGTCCTTAAAGCGCAGCCTGATGATAAATAACCAAATCTTGCAAGGAATGGGCGGGGATGATGGGTCTATTGGTCCCCACGCAAACACCAGCATGCCTGAATCAATCTCTGTGTCCATGAGAGAGGAGAAAAAAAAAAGTGATTCGTGGCGGGGTTTTGATGAGTGATTGTGATGGACTCAAGCAAGCTCTTCTGCTATTTGCATTTTATCACACTTTCTCAGAGCAAACAACAAAGCAAATGGCTTCTCTTTCACCTCCTGTATTAGGAAAAAAATGGACAAAGTCTTGAGAATTATTGTGGGTGTACCACGGAAGAGAAGGCGAGCTTTGATAAGACATGAAAAATACACGGGCACGAGTTGGATGAGTTCAGACAAAAGTTGCTGCAAAACTGCAGCCATGTTCAGTGCAACCAGCATTGAATACACTCAAGGCTTTTTGACGTGGCTGCTTCTGTTGGATTAAAAAAAAAAGACCTGTGTGTAGTGCAGCACCACGTACATTATGTGATTATATCGTGCTGAAAAGTTTGTATTTGCGTATTTTTAGTGTTTGCAGTTGTGAGCTGGCTTGAATAAGAAACAGACAAATGCTTGCCCATCTATTTTCTGTCACGCTTGTTCTCAAGTTTGTGGTTGACCCAGAGCATATAAGGCACATGTATGTCCACAACCATTGACATCTATGGAAATTGTAGTTTTTAATTCTAAAATTCATATTTTTGGGATGCGAAAGGCACCTGGAGATGAAGTACCCGAAGAAACCTAAAACAGGAAGACCTGAACGAAAATTTCAACCCAAAACCTCAGTATTGAGAGCTAACCAGGATGCACACCGTTCTGCCCCCGTTTGAATTCAGATGCATTAAACATTTGCAGTCTTGAAATGTTTGTTCATTAGATGGCGCTATTTCTCTTCATGGGTTTAGAGGAAAGCTGATATGACCCCTGAGGACAACAAAACCTGCAAGACCTTAAAACGTTCTTGAAGAATCTTTAATTGTTGCCTGATAACAGTGTAAAAGGTTGACAATTTTGTGAGCATGATAAAAATAATGGAAATATGATACTCCAATGATGAACACTGAGAAACGCACAGAAATATTGACCCCCCCCCCCCAAATCACACTACGTTAAATGGAATAGCAATATTTTGCATAACAAGTGGACAATTTGATGTTCTTTGAGCTGTGGCGGCTTGATGAATAAGAGCCACGTGTCTCTTAAGGCACTCCAAACATCCACGTGCTTCAAAGATGGACTTCAGCAAAACACTCCGTTGGGTATAAAGCAAATGGCTCTGCCTTTAGATAGCGCCTTTCTAACTTCAAGGTACTCAAAGGGCTTTTAAAATGTCGCCTCATTCACACAATGATGATAGCATATGTGGCCATGGTAGGAAATTCAATGTCTGCGGCACACAAAGAAACCTGAGCCAGCCTGGAATATTTCACATTTCGAAGCAAACATGGACAATTTCCTCCAAAGCCAAATTGTGAAATGAACACTTTTTCAAAAGATGGGCTGCATTTGCTTCCACAGAGTGTTTATTACAACCTGAACAGTCACGTCATGATTTCAGCATATTTTCTGAACTCAGGCTGCCTTTGCTTCCACCAAGATACATGGAGGCTACAGTTTAATAAGATATGAACAGTGGCATTGTCATTTTAACACATTTCCAACACAGCAACCGTAGGGGCAGAACGCATACTTGATTGGTTTCCACCAGGGGTCTAATGTTCTAACAGTTTTGTGAGTGTTTTCGTGGACGTAAGGCTTGCGGAGTGAGTGATGACGAAGAGGAGGAGGTCACAGCGGTTTAACCTGACGTGCTTCTCAGTGCTCAGCCTTTGACTCCGTTTCAGCCTCTCGATGCATGCGGCTGAGGAGCTCCACCAGGCTTTCCAGCTGAGGGTTCCCCCCAAACTCCCTGATTAGATGGTAGGCCTCGGACTCCAGCTCTCGCAGAGTCTGACGGGTATATGCGAACGAGCCCACCTTCTCCAGGTAGTCCACGCAGTAACGCTTGATGTCCAAGTTGTCTGTGCGCTGTCTGAGGATGTTCTGCACCTGGGTGCTCTCTGGACGCGACCAGATGGCGTGAATGGTGGGGAAAGAGAACTTGCCCTCTGTCAGGTCCTCGCAGAAACTCTTGTTCTCACTGTACTCGCGAGAGCTCAGGTTGGCGTAGTCATCCCGGATCTGGAAGAAGAGGCCCAGTGTGTCCAGGAGGGGCTTCAAGTCCTGCTTCCAATCGGAGAAGAGCTGCATCAGGCCCACGGCCAGGCCGAAGAGACCTCCGGTTTTCTGCAGCACCATGTCGCGGTACTCCTGCTCCGTGGGACAGGTGTACGTGTCCCTCCAGTGGATGTCCAGGCCCTGGCCGCGGTGCAGCTCCAGCAGTTGCCGGGTAAACACGCGCACGGCTTCGGGGTTGTCCAGCGTCAACACCTTCTCCAAACCCAGAAAGTACACGTAGTTGGCAGAGTTGATGACTGATGGCACGCCGTAGATGCTGTGGGCCACGGGGAAGCCTCGCCGTAGATTGGAGTTGTCTTCGATGTCATCTATGAGCAAGCTGGCGTTGTGCAACATTTCGGTCACTTCGATGATCACCTGAATTAAGAAGACAACAAAAACTCAAGTGACCTCTTGAGAGATGACGGTGTGACTTGGCGTGTACAGGTATGTTGATGCACTACAACTTGTGCACACCAGAGGGCGCCAAGCTCTATCACTCGAGTACTGACAGTCAAATGGTGTGTGATTGACCTTCTACACTGACACACTCGTAATTAGTGGATGCAGGACTACACACCTCTTCACGTCCTAAAAGCGCCTTACTTAGCATTAGGAGACAAAAAGTATCAGAAAAACACAAATAAGAGAATGCATTGCTTTTTGGAAAAATACATTCACTTCCACAAATTCCTTTTCGATCCACCACAGTTGTGTTCCTAAATTTGCCTTAGCAGGATTTGTAGAGCATGTACCATTTTTTAAAAGAAATTGATCAGGCAAAGTTTGAAAAATCCCAATAATTCCGAAACTCCCATAGTATGGAAATCTATAAGTACAACTGTATAACCCAAACCTAACTTTTGGGGTTTCCTCATCTTAAGAAAAAAAAAAACCAACTACTATTAGTATTCTTAATCCCTAAAATCCACACCAGTCTGGAAATGTTGACACTGATGTTGAATGATAAAATGGAACCATCAATATCCTACCCTCTGAGAGGATACGAGACACAGAGTAGTCAGTCAAATGCTGGCCTTGTGATTTGAAGGCTGGTGGGAGTGAGAGCCATTTGCACAAAGAGAGGCTCAGTGGGTCAGGCAGATGGCCAAGGCTGCCTAACACAATCTTTCCTTGACCCTGAAACCTCAGTGAGCCACTTTCACACATGACGGTCTGCTCTTGGACCGCAGTTCTCAAACATTTCGTTTTCAAGCCGCCCCCCCCCCCATAATCATAACGTCAATTACATGTAACTACTATGCATACCTGTACTGTGGCATTCATCATGTCATTTTTTTTTAATACAGTGGCAGCTCTGTTGAAAACTGAAGTGACAGCTAAAATTATCAGCGAGGTAAGCGATTTTATCTTTTCTGGGATGGAAAAAAAAACCCACTGCCATGTATACCCGAAAATGCCATTATTTTTTGTTTTTCTGAATGTTTCAAGGTAATTATCCATTTCCTGTTTAATAGAAAGTGAATTAAAGGAAATGAAGCTAGAGAAACCGAAACAAATGAAGTTTTTAATAATCGCCGTCAGGGACTTTAATTCCTGTAAAGAAACGGAAAACATGAGTGGCCCGCTTTCCGATTCTGTAGCATGGTGCCATTTATACAGCTTGTTGCAAACTGCAGTGGTTTATCGGCATGTTGAAAACATGTTGCTTAATTACGTGCTTCCAAATATTTTGCCAAGGTGAACTTGCCTCACCTGTCCGAATTTATACGAGAAAAGAGCATGCCGGCGCTCGAAATGCTGTACGCATGCAAAGACCTCAGATTTATGATATCAGAGCCTGTAATTGCCTCAAGGCGAAGGGAGGGAGAAAATTTTGGTTTTGTGTATTTTACTGCCACACATCTGTAGATCTGCCCCCTCCACCTTTTTTTAAAATGACACAATATAGTGTGTTGTAAATAATATGGCAGACAACATCTTGAGAACTCCTTATTTAGCACTTAAAACTGAACATGTTGAATCGTGAATGACACTTTTGGTTGAGTGACGTAGTCCGTTCTCTCCAATTTGACAAGTGACGTTCGTTTCACGAGGCAAAATAACAGAAATTGCTCATCCCTACCACCTATTTCGCCACAGCAAATCCAAAATTTCCAGCAAATCCAAAATTTCCATCAATGACGGCTCCAAAATAAAAAGAGCGGCGCCGACGATGTTTCGTCAG
The DNA here is from genome assembly GCA_901007745.1 of Hippocampus kuda. Taxonomy (NCBI): domain Eukaryota; kingdom Metazoa; phylum Chordata; class Actinopteri; order Syngnathiformes; family Syngnathidae; genus Hippocampus; species Hippocampus kuda. The sequence continues at coordinate 31,934 of CAAKHF010008206.1, forward strand.
ACCGCCCCGGTGCGGACTTGTGGATCAGTGAGGGCACGCAGCCCTCACTGATCCACAAGTCTTCATTGATTAGCACTACACTTTGCCGACTGTGAAAGTCAGTTTGCCAAAGCCACAACCAGCGACCTATTAACATTGCAGACATGTCTTTGCCACAAAGAAGCACATTCAGTGCAATATACTGTACTGAGAGGCAGTCAGTTGTGAGCAGGCTGTCCTCGTGTCATTTAGGGATCCTGCACAAGCAGGGTTACAAGGCAGTGGATGGAACGGATGATGCCTCGCGCCTCTGACTGACTTATTCAAAGTGCATCGCATTAAAATACAATACATGGAGTCTTTGGTTATTCCACCGTTCTGTTCCTATGGTGTCGGCGTAACCCAAATTTGTACACAAGTAGAACAGGAACATACAGGTACAACAATCATGCAAAAAAAAAAAAAAAAACAGTACCTACAGCCTCCCTACTTGTGCTGCCTGACGACGGATTCGTATGTAGCTCCCCAAACTAGTTCATCGCATAGTGTGAGGGGATATTCTGTACACGATGACTATGATTAAATGACTGACCAATCAAATTGGTTCTGACTACATGAAGCAGGCGGTTTTGTGGGAAAGAATAAACTAGTTGGGTCCATTTCCGGCCCCACTGCAGTACAATCTGACTTGACTAATTGAATATGGATATTTTTTGTGATTAAACCATCCAACATTTATGTGTAGCCGCAAGTTATGTGACTGCCATCCAATTCTTAGTGATGTCTTACAGAGGCCGTGATTCTGCATTTGTTGTGAACTACAGCACTTAGCTTGAAACGGCAGACATAGTCAAAAATAACACGTTTATTAAAAATAAAAATAAAAAGTAAATGATATCTAGAGCTCAATAAAAATGAGTAAAGCCTGATGTAAATTCATCAATTTCTCAGTAAGCACAAGAAAAATACCAGTCACGGCCAAACTGCGCTTTGCTCGACTTTAACTTTGATGAACACAGAATATGGCTCTTGAAATATAGAATTTTGTGAAGCTAAGCATTTTGCAATGCTGGAGGGAACAGACCAAGGGCAACAGTACAATGGGAACCTCAACACATACTGCACAGACACACATCATAGACTTGATGTCCTGTCCAAATGAATGACACAGTACACCAATGTCACTCCCTTCATCTATCTGAAGGCACACTTGTTTCCATGGCGGCGCCTTCTTGGCAGCAGAGCGCTAATGGTGCGCTCTCAGTCTACGTGATGGGTTCAGTGGGAGTTTACCGAGCGCCACGCAAAAGGGGGGGGGGGTGCATAATTCACAGCAATTGGAATTAGAGGGCTTGTGGCAGTGGACTATAGTCAGATTTGCTTATAATATCAACATGTGGAGGTCGCGTGGAGTGCAAACACGAAACAAATATGAAGTGGAACACGGAGGCACATAAGCAGGCACATGTGAGGCAGCATGATGTGTAAAATGCCTTGTGGGATGCAGAGTTTTTCGGTCCGATAATGTCATCTTGTAAGGTAAATGTACATTGGAACCTCTAATGTCGAATATCTAATCACAAATTTGACCAAAATTTCTGGGAAAAATATGCATACAAATAAGCAAAATTACAGTTCAGTGAGCAATGATCAAGATTTTTTCTTTCTTGAAGCAAAATTAGTGAAGTGAGGCCACATTCAAATCCTGGTCTTGGTTTTAACACTGCAAACTCACCCTCAAATGTGATGCTTGGAGTTGAGTTGCATTTATCAATCTTCCCCTTGCCCTTCCTTCAACACGATTCATCTAATGCGCATCTCCAAACGGTACTGTAATTTCTCAAGAATACTATGCACTTATTTTGTACCCCTGTAGCCCACACACACACACACATACACACACACTTTTTTTTTTTAATGCTCCTCGAAAGCTGTATTTACTTTGCTCCCAGGTATTATGCACTTCCCCAATTTGATGATATCCACACTCAATTATTAGCCACATAGCAATTTGGTAGATTGGAATTTCTTGAGTTCAGACTTTTTATAGTGTCAAGTTCTCTGAGCTTGCTACCAGTTTTGGCTATTAATACGCAAGCCAGACTTGTAGCTGTCTCCAATTCTTGATGTGATCTTAAGGCTTCTCATGTGACGTCACAAAAACAATAAAGAAAAAAAGAAGGCCCAGGTATGTGGCCAGAGTCTCACAAGATGTGATGGCAATGTGGCTAAAAAGACTTGCCCGATAATACAATACCACTTTATTTATATAGCGGTGAAACTGTGTAACAATGGGCTTTACAGAACATTTTACATGGAAAATACTGCTTGCCGTCTGGGGAACCCATTTCTATACAAAACATGACATCGGATAATCTATTTGGTTTTATTTGTACATGTTTTCCTTATTCCTCATCCTGACCCATTTCTGGACATATATCCACTCACCAGTCAATCATGATCCATGGTGAGCACTGGTGAAATTTATACGTAAATCTGTCACATCATTTTGGAGATTTTTTTTGTTTGTTTTGCAAAGAAATGTGTTTTATTCTCAAGACATTACGGTAATTTTGTTTTGGTAATTCCATCTGATTTATTCTTATGTGTGCACGACTAATGTGAAAATGTTACCCCAAAAAAGATTTGCCTGTGCATCTGTTTTAAAATCCAAACGACTAGAGGTCGTCCCACAACTGATTATTTGATCTGTGAGAAACTAGCTCGTGTAAATAAATGGAATGCAAGTCCTCACAATGGAAACAATACAACATCAACAGCTCAAGCACAAGGCACATAGCACCCCCAATTGGACGAATGGAAGATTGATATGCATTTTATTTATAATCATTTTTTTTTTTTTTTTACATTTTGGATTTTATGAGGACCAAGAAAAACATTTTGAACAGCAGAGTTATCCGCGTCTGACGGGCGACTTACTCTTGTCATTTACAACGATAACGCAGCTCTCCAAGTTTGTGTCCCATGTTTCAAAGGCAGTTAGGCACAACATTAGTTTCAAACACTGGCACTGTAAAGCTCATAGCACAATAGTTGTGGTCAATGAGAAAAACTACCGAATCCTTCGTAGCTCCCCCAAATGTAATTTGACTGAAGAAAAACAGCAGCGTTTGATTTGACTTGCACGATCACATTGAAGGGAGCCATTCCCAGTACCCTAATTCATTACCTGTAATTCATTCACAAAATACTATAATTTGCCTTTCCTTAAATGCTTTCCATAAATTGTGTACAATTTACAACAGCTGTGAGGTACTGGAAATTGTAAACGACGCATCTTGCAAGTGTTTGAATGTGATTTCAAAAAGTGTGTTTTCTCCTCGTGCTATTGTGCAGATTCATGGCACATGAATCAAAGACGACAACAAAAATGACGTTTTCAGAATTTCATAAAGGTTGATTTTGTGTCATAATGTGAGAGAGCTGTTTATAAAGACCTCACGCTGCTTTTGATGCTTCAGATGGTGGGGCTATAATGGGTTTAAATTGAAAATAATCCCAACTATTGACATTGCGGCTCTATCTCCAGAAATTCTGCTGCAGTTGTTGTCCACAAAACAGCCTCTGTATAATACTAAGTGAGTCATGGTTGGAATAAATCTGATTCTGCCAGATTATGAAGTCCAAGATGGCGCCCGAGTAGGCAGCCGTCTGCAAGTGCTCTCAAGAGCCTTGCTTTTTTTGTTGTTTTTGTGTTTTGTTTTGTTGTTACGCCGTGTGGACCTGATGTGGATTGTTTTCAGCATTTTTTTGGCCACGACATTCATCAAAGGAGAAGAATCTGTGCTTGGTGGTTGCACCTTCTCGGCAGCACGCGTATAACAACACTGATTTTGATTGGGAGGAATGTCGGTGCCATTTGACTGTCATTGCTGGACAGCCCCCGGGTGGTTGTGTTTTTTTGTTCCTGAAATGGACAGCGTTTTTCACAGCCCCGCTTTGTTTAGCAGAAAGGTCGGTGCTGTTGGACAGTCTGCGGCTGGATGGATGGATGGCTCGGGGAGCCGACGATGAGAAGAAAGGAGCATCAGCGCAGAGCGCCGATGCGTATTTGGAACTAGGAGTCGCGACTTGGAATTGAAGCGGATTTACATGGGACAGGAGATGTGAGCCAGTCTTTTTTTTTCGTCAATGGACGCTACAGCTTCTTGTTTGCGTTCAAAATTTAGCTTGTAGCAGACGTGTGCACATTTTCAGCATGACGTCCCTGATCCACTGATGAAAGGACACTTTGATACTCTCCTCTTTCACCTATAACTGCTTCAAACAACAAAGATTATGCAGAAAGGTGGTTAAGATTGCATGACTGTCTGTGTCTTATGTGTTGTGTTGTATTGTTTTGTTTTTATGACTTCAAGATGGCACCGCGAGAGTGGCTGCCTTTACAGCAGCTCCTTTACTTTTTGTTCTTCTACTTTGTTCCTTTCATAACTTTGCTGCTGTAAATTGGGAATTTCTCCATTGCGAGACTAATAAAGGTTTTCTTATTCTTATTCTTATTCTTAAGACATATTTATATGTATTTTCACACTCCACGCGTTCA